>VZTT01016502.1:101972-111972 GCA_013400855.1 Buphagus erythrorhynchus | reverse complement strand
GCTGTCTGATAAAATTAAACAGAAGTGTATATATTTAACACTCCTGTCCAGTGCAAAGAATAGGAAAATATCAATCTCAATGATTAAGAGAATTAATTTGTTATCTCCATCCTCCATTTAATTCCATAAGATTTTTGCAGAGATGTGAATGAAGGGATCTGAATCTGAAGTAGTTTAAATTCTGGAGTATTAAGGGTAATTTACCAGAATTTTATGGTGGTGACTGGGTTTCTGAGACAGACTGAAGTTTTTGCTTTGACCCTGTCAAAAAACCCCTCCTGGTGTAAGTCTCACTTACATGAAGGTGATGTTAATATATTCACTGGTATTTTTCCTTGTGGGATTAAACAACAAAAATTGGTCCTTAGTTTTGGTTTGGTTTGAACTATTATTTTATTTTAAGATATGGTAAAGGGAAATGCAGCTGTAGAATATTGTTTTAATCTTTGCAAGAGTGAGACAAAACCCCAAGCTGCAATCCTGTGATATTTGAGTGCTTGCAGTCTTTCCGTTTTTTCTTTCAGAAAAACATTTTCTTGCCTCTTCTATCATAAGAAAGCATCACATTTTAATTTATAAAAATGCCCATTTATAAGTATATATATATATTTAGGTTTGCAGTTACATATTTATAGATCCCTTTATACTTTTTTAAACAGTTAATTGCAAAAATTATAATTTAATGTTCTCTCACTTGTTCCTGCCCACACACTTCACGTGTTAAAGTGTCAAACCTGTGGCTGAGCAAACACTGCTGGCCTGTCAGCTCTGCCTTGGCTGGGCACAGGGCGAGGGGTCACTGAGAGGGGGCTGTGGGAGTGCGAGGACAAAAGTTGTTACTGGTTTGATACCTGGGGAGATGTGTGTCTGCAACATCCATCAGCCTTCCTCAGGGAATCCTGTGTCATTCTGTTAAAAAATAACAGTCCCTTTCTGCTTCTCATTTATGCAAATAAAAGGCGAAGCAGAAAAGACATCAATAAGAGTTAAGTGGCAATATCAAGTCAGTTTTACTGCCAGGTCACTCAGTCCCCAACAAATCAAGTAGGAAAAATGTGTCATTTATCAATATAATAAACAGGTATATCACTCCTAAACCCAAGCAGCTCTCTTGAAACCATACCTCAGAGCAAACAAGCCATATCGTTTGCAATGCCCTAAGCAGGACCTCTCTGTAGTGCTTCTTTCTTTAGCTGCCAGGGTGCAATTAACCTGCTGTGAGCCACGGTGGGAGCTGGCAGCTTGGGCTAACTTCTCTTGACATCCTATGGAGGAAAATATCTCAGTTTTCTCTGAGCTTTATATGGGTAAAATTGTGACCCAGGCTTTGGACTAATTGCCATCACTAGCAGAGCTTTATGGACATGTCAGTATACCTGGCTGGAAGACTGAAAGAACATGAGTGAGCTCTAGCAGATTTCATTGTACCTTCTGGTTTTGGGGGACTCCATTTCTTGTTCTCCTCTTTCTCCTACTTTCTATCTGAAATAATTCTTGTTGAAAAATCATTTTAGTCCTCTGAAATATACTTTTATCCTGGTATTAACCCACCACAAGTTTGTATAAAAATGTCTTTTGGGTTGTGTTTTCAATTGTGCACATCACTGCTGGTTTGTGTGATCACTCATAGCAATTGTTTCTAGGGGGAAAAAGAAACAAACATTTATTTCTAACCAGCTTGGGTGACCACAGAGGACAAGTACAACCTCAAGGCTGGAATTAATCCCTCTGGGCCTAAGGCACTTGAGCCTGACTTGGGAGCACAGGTGCTCTGGGTTTCTCTAGAGAGGAAGACAGCTCTGAAACTGTTCTGGTTGTCAATGGGAGAAACTTTTTTTTCCATTTATTTGAGATGGAGGCCAGAGCGCACACATCCTCATGCCAGGGATTGCTGGGATATGCTAGTTAATTTAAGAAATTATGCAATGGCAGGCAGATGTTTGTGTTCTCCCACAGTGATTATAGAAGTTTTGTTTCCATAAGAAATCAGGCCAAAAGTTTTATTCTGTACAAAACCCAGTGTGTTCTGAAAACAAATAACGTGCACAGAGTTTTCTCTGGGGAGAGGCTGAGGGAACTAACCATGCGACAGATGATGCTCAAGATCCCTTCACAGACTGCTGCACTCATGACCAGGCTGTTTGGGCTGCCATAAGAAAAAAAAACCAGACCTGAAATTTAGGTCTGTGCAGTGTAACTGCAGTGACATCCCTACAGCACTCAAGGAAAAGCCCACCAGATATCATCAGGGTTCTCTCAGCAGGGAAAAGCACAGCATCAGTGATGCTTAGAAAACTACAGTGCATGAAACATAGTGCATTGAATTTCCTAACCAATAATTAGGGTGTGCTAATTTGTAATTACTCCTACAGGAGGTAAGGGGTTTGACCTGAGGGCCAGTAGTGAAGGGGGCAGTGAGAGGCAAGCACTGCATCATGCTCCTGAGAGCCATTGGATTCAGATTTGGGCATCTTTGTGCAAAGAGAGCATGCAATTCTGCAGAGAAGTGGGGATCACTAGGTCAGTGATGCCCCCTGGTTCTCCTCAGCCCTTAAAATGTCACTTTTGAGCCTTTGCAAGTTAAACTGATCTCAATGGCATGCTGAGTGGAGCTAGAGGTGGTGCAGCCCACAGTGAGCCTTATGATTTGGGGTGAAAAGTGACTTAGAGAACATCTTTGTTATTAACTTTTGGGATTGTATTAGTAAAATTGTCCCTGAGATTACACTCCCACACTGTAATTACATCTGCTCCATTTACGAAATACCTTGAATTGTATTTGTAACCTGATTTTTAAATGTGTATGAAGAGCAAATGAGGTTATATTATTGCTGTAATTGAGAGCAACTAGGACAAGTTTTATTAATTTCCTGCCACAGAATACTGAGTAAGCTGATATTTTATGGGAAAGTTCAGGAAGAAGAGTAATATGTGTTACATTTCTGAATTCTGGATGATACTTGAAGAGTTTTACTGGCAATTGATTTTTCTACAGGTAAATTGTAATTCTTGAAAGGCAAATGTGCCCCTGAATATAGTGAGATGCACTCAGTAAGGGTATAATGAAATAGAAGCAGAAGGTGTATCAGCTCTGCTCTGACAGATGGTGAGAAGTTGGAAATCAGAATTCCTGCCTGTAGAAGCTCCCTTTCCCTCAGTTAAGGCAGCTATTGTTGCATTATCTCCATTATCTAGATTTCTCTGAATGTTGAAGGTTCACAGAAGTATTTAGCATACATTTATCTGTTCAAGAAGTCAGTACCTTGATGTGTGTTTGAAGAACTGAGTTTGACATGCTGCTGAGGATGTGTGTGCTGCAGGGTGCTCCTGCACATGTGGCCATGGAGGGTATGGCTGTTGGGGTTGGGTGCAAAAACCCCTGCTTACCAGGAACCTGCTGGTGTGCCTGACACAGCCTGGTCATGTATCCCTTTTCTGCTCTTACATTGGAACACCACACAAACACTTGCTTATACTGAAGTTCCTGAAGTCAAACTAGTAATGGCAGGGTTAGAGAGCTAAGAATATAGGAGTTGGTGGAACCACCTTCCCCTCTGACAGCAAGGCTACTGTTACAGTGGTTTTGGCCTTCTTTGTGAGGGAACAGGCAAATAAATGCCCAGAGAATGACTGGACAGCAGAACTGCTGCTGCCTGACGAGAGTTTTGACATGTCAATTTTTACCATTGTGGGCTGTGTATGTTTTGGAGTTTCACAGAGATTCCTTTGTTCATCTCCTCATTCCCCAGATGGCTCTGGGCCATTTTAGAGTTACCTCTCTGTTCATGCAAAGGAAAGATCTTGTAAACATAAAACAGTGCCCTGGAATAGTGGTGCCTCGGGTGTTGGTTAGGTAATGCTCAAGCTTGGTACCCAGCCAGGACTGGTACCACATGTCTCACTGGAGCAGTTGTTTCTGCTTCTGTTCCTCTTGGTTACTCTTTATTCAAAGCAAAATCAGCTGTCCTGCCTTATCACTGCTGGGTTTGGATCGTGGGCTAGAAACTGTTTTGTTGCTGATAAAATGCTGCAGCAAATGGTCCACTCTTAATATGGTCTCAGCTCTCATGCCAGTAACTTCTGAGAAGAGCTTTGTTTCTCCTGTGGTCTGTGGGTCGAATAAATGACCCACTTCTGAGTCTGGGGAGCTGCTGTGCAGCTGCTGTGTCAGGGACACTCGTGCTCCACATGCAGTGCTGAGCGCCAGGAAAGGTCAGCTGCTCTGAGCACTGCAAAGAGCACTGGCAGGTCTGAGTGCTGCCAGCACTGAGTTACCCACCTGCAGAACATGCAGCACTTGTTCTTGTACCAGCTGGGCCTGGTGGCCAGGCTGGCAGAGCTCCCCTGAGGAAATTGCAGATGGTGGTTGTGGAGTTGTGAAGCACATGGTCAGATAAACAAGATTTAACTGTGTTGCACGAATCCCTGGCAGGCTGCTGACTCAGAGCTCCTTGTTGCTCATTTCCTTGTGCACCTAATCCATTTACTTTCCCTGTGCCTCGTGTGGTTTGTGTAGAGAAAACCTGAGCATGGCAATATGGATGCTGGATATTAGTGACCAACAGTGGGATTGGTTTGGAACTCCCATCGCTGTTTGTTTCTTAGCTGTTCAATAAAGTTAAGATGTTCCACTAAGCAGATAGCTGTGGAGACCATCTTTTAGATCTTGAACATTGATGATGTTGTGTATTTGAAATTAAGAAGTGAATCCACTTTAATCAATAATCCTAGTCAAGTGGAGGTGATATTTTTGTTTAAAAACTGCAGTTAGCTTTTGTATGTGCTATGTTTACCCTGGAGGCCAGTTCATGTGGGCCAGGTTTTCTGGAGGGCCTGTGTGGCTCAGAGTACCCTCACTGGAAGGACTGGCAGCTTCACCAACCTGGCTGTCTTGTCTGGTAACAGAAATTCTTCCAAACATACCTCACCATGAGTGAGCTGGTGCTGTAGCACCATTTTTTTGACTAGTAGCAAACTCAGATTTTGAGTGTGCTGAATTAAAAAAAAAAAAATAAGAAAAAATCTGGGACAAAGCAACAAAAAATGAATTGTTTTACTGGTGCACATACTGAGTCTGATGGGCTAAAGCAAGTTTAAGACCTTAAGGTAATCCATTTACTAAAATGGACAGGCACATGAGGTGGAAATATCCTGGAAGTGTTACCTACAACCCCTTCAATATCCTGTAACCTTACCCATATCTAAAAGCATTTTGCCAGCTCCTGTCCCCCTGTACACATCTGCATTACCATCCAGTGGGACTAGAGTACCAAACTGAGCCATCCAGGGAGTTAATCCATGAATTTCAGCATTTCATAGGTCCTGAGAGTATGTGCCCCATAAAACATCTTCTTCTAGCTCAAACCAAACATCAGAAATTCACATCTGAGTAAGTGGGCAATAGTTTGGCTAATCCCTTCTTAGCAAAATCATGGCTTCTCAAGAAGGAAGGCTTCACCTAGGATTTGCTCACCAAAGAACAGGATACAAGCCTTGTGTGAATGCACCTGGCCTCGTTGGTATCAGTGGATCCATAGGTGGTTGCAGCAGAAGATTCCTGTGTGCCCATTCCAGCTCAGCTCCCAATCAGTGCTACACAAAGCTCTCCTAACAAGAGGGGAAAGTCAGAGAGCTGCCATCTTAGTGCTTAAACCCACACATTTTAAGATTTAAGGGGTAGTGATTGAACACTACAATCAGTTCTTTTATTACCCAAACACTGCCCAGGAAGGGAAATAATATCAAAAGCACAAGGAAGATGGCAAGGAACAAAAAATATTTAAATCTGCTTGGTTTTCTTGAGGCATAGCAGACATTACCACTGGTTTAGTAACAGTGGTAGAGAGTACACCTTGACAGCAGCAGAGCAGTGTTTTAGTGTTTTAGGGTATTTTCTCTTCTTTAGATGAAAAGACAGGCTTTTGGATTCAGGCTAAAAAAAAAGTATTCATCCTGCTAAGTAGATTGAAAGAGAATCCAGATTAAATAAATCATTAAATCATTCCAGAATGTTATCCACCTGTTCTGGCCTGTAATTTATTTTCAGATGAACAGTAGGTAAAAAAAAAAAAAAGGCAATACAATGGCAAAAATAATTTTCCTCTAACAGATGCTTTGATCCTGAAATGACACCTGGTCTGGGGAGCTGCTTGTGCAGTTTTTGACATCATTTTGAATTAATTGTTCCAACCCACTGGTCCATAACCTCAATAGCCACATCAAGCTAAATCTTCTATGGTAGCCACCTTTGAAAAGGGATCTTCAAGGGGTTTGTTGCTGCAAAGCCAGTAAAATTCGTCCCTTTATTGTGGGATGGGAAACCTGTAGGGGAACAGGACAACCAGCAAGTACCAGCCAGCTGGGGATGAGGGGTCTAGACCATTTCAGTGCCAGGGCTGTTCTCCTCATGTGCTTGTGCAGCAGTAAAGGAAGGTTTATTCTCTCTCATGTACCTAGAAGGACTGTGCTTCAAACGTTGGAAGCAATAATCTGGTTGGTTACTTTGTATTGTCTAGACTTTCTCACGACTCCGAAATGGTTCCCTGTCCTCTCTAGGAGAGTGCCGGTGTGTTTTGTGCTGCCCATGTTAGCTGGGTGCAGCAGGGAGGTGACCACGGACCTGAGAAAGAGGACAACAGCCAGTGCTGGGAGTTTGGGGAAGGTGCTGAAAGATGGTTATTGTCCCGCTCTTCCACACCTCCACTGGCTCAGATGCAGCTGAAGGCAGCTGCAGTCCCAGACCTCAATTTCACGTCTCTCCAGTGTATATTCAAACAGATTTAGCCAGCTCGTTTGGTAGTTTTTGGACGAATTCTCCCAATTGCTGAATGCAACAACGCTGAAGCAGGAATCTGCTGCAGCAGCCCCTCTGTGAGGAGGGAGAGGGGCAGAACCCCTCACCAGGGGTGTGTGGAGGAAGCAGGGGCTGCCCGCTGCCTCAGCCCTCACTTTTGGGGGCTTGATTCGCTCGTCGGTGGATCGGGCTGATAAACTGCAGCTCTGGGAGACCCAGCGCCGGCACCGAGCCGTCTGTGCGCTCACCTGGGGCCGGGCACCGGGGCCGCTGTCCCCGCGGGGAGCGGGGCCGGGCGCGGGGGTCACCGCGGGGGCGCAGGAAGGGCCGGGGTGGCCGGGGAGCCGCGCCGTCTCGGCCGCACAAAGCCGCCTTTTCATCGCGGCCTCCTGCCCCCGCCGGGCCCGTAATTGTCTTTGACAAAACTTCATTAGCGAGCGCGGCGGAGGCGGCGGCGGCCCCGCGGTCGCGCTGGCTTTGAGCGGGCGCACTGGAGTGTGCGCGGCCCCGCCGCTCCCGCCCGGGGCCATTAGCCCGGCGACTTTGTTTTAGAAACTTCCCACCCCAGCGGGGGACGCGTCAACGAGCCGCCCCCGGGCCGCTAATGAGAAAGCGATGCGGGGCTGCGGGGCTGCGGCAGCCGGTGCCAGCGCCAGCGCGTCCCCGAGGGCTGCGGGAAGGGGGACACCCGGCCCTTCAGAGCCAACTGGGGTGCCGGAGGGGGTGGCGGGTGTGTGCGAGCGCTGCGCTGCGCTACGGCGGTCCTCCGGCTCCGCGGGGTTTCACCTTGCCCGGGCGGGCCGAGGCGAGCTGGGCTCCGGGCACCCCGCACCGGCCCCATCCTCCCGAGCTCCGGGCTGAGGCACCCCGGGCTCCGGGCACCCCGCACCGGCCCCATCCTCCCGAGCTGCGGGCTGAGGTGGGCCAGGCTCCGAGCACCCCGCACCGGCCCCATCTCCCAGAGCAGCAGGCTCCGAGTGCCCGCCTGGCAGAGCCCGGCTGCCTCCGCTCCACCGGACAACCCGAGTTCACTTCCCAGAGAAGTGGCATTAAAAAGCCCATCTCGTAGCAAAGCTCAAAGACGGTTTAAATACGTTTATTATGGCATTGGAGGCGCTGAATCTGTTCGTGCGAGCCCGTTATTTTAGTTTTGTGCCTGGGCGCACGCAGTCTCCGCTCCCGGTATTAGTTCTCCATCAATCCCCGCTCTGGTTTTTAATCAAAACAGTATTCGGAATATGATTCCCGGAGATTATATTTTGAGAGATTTGCGATACATATCTTGCCGGAGTGACAGATTGCAGGGGAGTCCTGGGCGGACGGGATAATCTGCATCTCGCTCACTTGACCTTTAACAAAAGGGGAGTAAAAGTAATAAATAAAAAATAAAAGTCTTAAAGACTCCTGCAGGTTATATCCGTGCCTACCTTACAGAGAGCCCCGAGGCCTGCACCCCCCTAATTAACTGGGGTTTCGCGGCTCTTTGGCGGCCGCGGGAAGCCAGGGCCAGGGGCAGAGCCGGCAGCTCAGGGGGGCTCCTGGCGCCCCTGGGCCGTGGGGCTGTGCAGGTTTCGTCTCCCGTGAGCAGCTCAGGAGGGCGGTGGGATGCAGAGCTGCCTCCCCGGGGAGCCTCTTCCAAAGGCACCGGGAAACGGGACCGGAGGAAGCCGGGTCGCTGCCTGCAGGACGGGCGAAGGCGGCCGGGACACAGCCGGGAGGGAGGCCCGGCCTGGCTCTGCCGTGCGGACACGCCTGGGAAACCTGCACGTGTTCCCAAGGCAGATAATACCTGTCCTCTCCGGTGGGAAAGGAGGGGCGGAAAAGTCGCCTTGCAAGAACCCTTCGAAAGAGCCTAATACTCTTTATTACAAGCCCTAATCCTTCAAATCCGACTTGAAATAATGTTTATCTTTTCGCAGCTTAATTTCCCCTTCTGTAAGCTTCGGGTCACTGAAACAGACTGCTGCGCCGCCCCTTGTCCAGGGCTGCTCCGGAGTGCGGGAAAGCCCCGTGGCCGAGCATCTGCGGCGGGGCTCCTGACGGGCCCAGCCCCGCTCCCAGCCCCGCCGTCACCTGCTGCCCTCGTGTGCACTGACCTCCCTTTCCCCGCACCCGGATCCTCCAAAGCCCGACAAAGCTCGCTTTCTTTCACAGCGCCCCCGCAGCCGGGGCTGCTCTGCTCCCGGGAAGGGCCGCGGCTGTTACCGGGACCAGCCCCTTCACATCTCCCGGCGCTGACCTGCAGCTCCTCCTTTCCCCTACGACTTGCTTCTCCAGTCGCAAACCCAGAGGGCTCCCAGTTATGCAGCCCCACTCGTCTTGAGTAGCCTTTAGTAAACATATAGAAGTCTACTCGATATTCAAGATTGATTTCCCTGATTTATTAAGGCAGAATTCATTGGACTCTATTGACCACAAATGACTTAATGTAAATGCTGACCCCGGTGAACTTGGAAATAGCAGGTATCGGGTTGATCTATAGATGACCTCTTAATTACCACAGTTATTAATTTAAATTATTGTCACTGCTTCTAGAGACAGGAACAAAGAAACATTCTTTCCTCATCCCTGCTTGGTTTATTAGTCTGAACATAAAGTGTTTGATGACACTTTTAATTAAACAGAAATAATGCAGAGATACGGTTTCCCTTTCTCGTCTGTCCTGTAAAGTGCAGCACTGCTCTTTTGACTGACTGACGGCGGTGACCCACTAACAACGTCCTACTTCGCCGCCCGGTCGCCACCCGCTGCCCGGGGGTGCCCCGGCCGTGCCCCAGGCCGGGTGGCGGGTGCCCGGGGCCGTTCCTCCCGGGCTGTGCCGGCTCCTGGCTGGAGAGCTCCGAGCTCACTGACGGCTTCGTGGCGTTCAGCTCATCCGTGTTAATTAGAGACTCTGAAAAATACTTTCAGCGGTATCTATGTACAGAGACGGGAAAGAAACAGTCCGGCGTAACCTGCGCCGCTTCTCCTCCTTCTCCTCCCCGGGATGGCGCGGAGCAGCCGCAAACTGGTGCCCCTTGGCAGAGCAGGGCGCTGAGCAGAGAGCCCAGAGAAGATTGGGAGGAAAAGGAGAAACAAACCACGACGTGGGGGGAAAAAAGAAAAGATTAGGGTGGGGGGTTTTCTTCCTTTTTGCAAGGCGTCAATGGGCAATATCGAACACATGGCAGGCGAGCGGCGGGGAGGCGCCGGTCCTGCGGCCGCTCC
>VZTT01016502.1:81934-96960 GCA_013400855.1 Buphagus erythrorhynchus | reverse complement strand
GGGGCCGCAGCGAGCCCGGCCGGTGCCCGCGGGGCCGGAGCCACACGAGGGGAGCCCAAACCGCGTCCGCCCCGCCGGGGTGAGCGGAGGGGCCCGGAGCTCAGGGCCGGCTGTCACAGCCCTCTGTGTCGCCCGCAGCCTGGCGAGACAGAGCGCTGTAAACCCGAGCCGTGTCAATTGTCGTTAACAGGGGCAATAACTTAAAATTCATTAAAGAACACCTTTGGGTAACATTACTGCTAATTATTTAATTGGAAGAATCCCTGTGGGGAAAATTATGCTAATTATAAAGTAATAAAACCACTTGTTCTAAAGCACTTAATTCAGCAAAATTTAGTCTTTTCACCAGAACACTTCGTATGTTATTTGATGGAAGAAACAACAACAGTAGCTGTGTGCTCATCCTGCCCGCGGCTCAGAGCCCAAAGGAGCTGTCGCTGGCACTGTGTTTGTGCTGGCAGGTTGCATACAGGGCTGTTGTCCTCCTTGCCGAAGTGAGAGCACAGCGGCCACCAAAACTGGGGCAGAATTCACTGTGCAAAAAAGCATTTTTATAGCAGGCATCATGCAGATCAACAAAAACATTGCGTTTCCCAGTCTTTATCATGCACAAGCAACGTGAAAGCAATTCTGTTACCTGTCAGGTACGTTGTAGCTGAGCTAAGCTTTGGGAGGTCGCCTTTCCCAACCCAATTCTCTCCACTTAGAGCACTCTGCCCTACGGAGATGTTTTAGCAGTGTACTTTTTTTCTAGACATACTCAAGAGCCATCCAGATGACCACTTTAATTGCCCTTTCAACCTGGGAGAGTGAATGGCACTCCTATTAACAAATGCAAGTTCTGCTGTGCTCCCCAGCTCTTTAGGAGGACACAAACTCTGTCTCTTTGTGTTCTGAGCACTGCCACCATTCACTCTGCCTGTCCATCACTGAGCAACTGTACTCTGCATGTCAAAGCTGCCAAAACATCTTTCTGTGATTTGTAAATATTGGCATAAACCTTCTGTTAACAAGTTCTTGAACCCGGCTTGGCGGAGGGTAGCTTTGAGTTGGAGTGAGCAATTTGCCGTTTTTCTCATTGCAGGAAATCAGCTTCAACAGCCCGATTTCCATTCTGCACATACACCGTGTCTCGGATAAGCACAACTGATGCTGTACATGGTCACTGCAGATCTTTCTTTCTCTGAATCTGTGTCATCTCTCTCCCTGCATACAAGCATATCATCCCACCCACCCCCACAACGTGCACTCCCTTCACCCAGTCGTCCTAGCGAGGAGTGTGTGACTACAAACACGAGCAGAACCAGAAAATGATCTCTCTTGATTCACAAACTTTTGTTCTTGAAAGAGAGGACTGTGAGGCTTAACTGTAAACATTTCTGCAAGAAGTTCTTGTTGAAGCGAGGCAGGAGTTCAAATGCAGCCAACAATGCGATTTTTGATGCTTTTAAAATCAACATCATTTGGTTTAGCTCTGATACTGCTTTGCTCAGGAGGTAATTGCAAGGGGTGAAAGTAACAGTATGTGCTTCCTACCGATGCAAATGCAGCTGCTGATAACTGCAAATGAAATAATAGGTTAATTGAAATAAGCAGAGAAAGAAGAAAGCAGCTTCAAAAACATGTAGCAGAAATGTGGCTGAGAAGAAAGTGTCTTTATATTTTAGAATACAGGGGGATTTTTTTTGGCTGTTGCTTTTTTGTACTGAGAAAATGAAAATTCTTCAAGTCCATGCATGAATAAACAAGTACAGCTGGGCAGCCTAATACATAATTTATACTGATCAGTCACTGCAGATTTAACTGAATAAAGCCAAAATGAACACTAATTGTTTTGACAAACTAAAATAGTGTATATGATGGTTTATTGTGAAGCTTGCTGGTACTGTCCTTATCTCAGTGGCTATTTTCAAGACTGATTTCTGCATGAGAGGCAGAAACATATTAGGACAATATAAAGATTAATATTTTGATGAAGATGAAACATTTTACTTGCTTAACATACAAGCAGAAAATGGAAAGAACTGTCTTCAGGAGAGAGGGGAGAACTGGCAGAGTGAAGTTTGGGATGAGCTGATTTAGGGGGTGAGGTATTGCTGAGGTAATGGATGGTACCTTGTTGGCTGAAGGCTAAGCCCGAAAGGAGCATTTTGTTTTTGTCACATTTGAAATACATTGTGAATAAATTTGCCTTTGTATCCTTGTCTTCTGAAAGGGGACATCCAAAAAGTTGTCAGTGAATTTCTGGAGTTATGTATGTAGGCTCGTTAATCTAAGAAAGTACACACTTTTGCTTTGGTTTTGGTACATGCAAAGTGAAAGAAATACATGGCTGCACCTTTGCTTTGCTTCTCCAAACCCTCTCATTGAGATGGATGGCTAAATGAGAGCAATTTAAGATATCATTTGGAAATTAAGTGAGAGACAGACAAAGGTAATAACATTCACAGGGATCCTTAAGCACCACTTCTGCGTGGGCTCCTTTGTGTGACAGTGAGCTGCTTCTTCCCAGGAGTGCTCTGCAGTGGCCTGCCCCTGCCACCTCACCCTCCTGCCTCTCCTCCAAGGACTGGCAGGTCCACTGGGCTCCCAGCATCACTTACATGATGATTGATGGGTTTGCTGGATCTCAGATCATCCCTGTGTTTGCTGGGATTAAGTTTTGGGATATGCCTGTAAAATTGACAGCAGGGCTTGAATGTAACCAGACTTGGAGGATGGTTGGACTCAGGGCTTTATTCTGGACCATTCTGTTCCCAGAGGCAGCCAAGTGAGTGGAAGCTGGGTATGAATCTTTCCCAGGCTCTGGGGGGGTATTTTCCTTATATCTGGGGCCATCACTAACTTGTGATCACTTGTGGAGACAGACTTTGCTGATGAGAGAACACTTCTTTTGTAAGAGTGCTCACTCAGCATCAGGGTAGTCAAGCACTTCTATACTGACTTTCTTCAGGTTATCTCTGGTTTATTCCATAAAGTATGGATTCATCTGGTGAAGATACATCTACACAAAACCTGTGAGAACTTCACCTCTGAGAACCTGTTTGTGCTTTGCTGAGATGTGGGTTAATTTATGCCAGGAGACTTAGGGCAGCTCTCATTCAGTCTGACCCCTCTGTGGATTCAGTTTCCAGTAAAATCAATAAAAATAATTTTTGATTTTTTTTTGTGACGAAGTGATTGCTGGTCTGACACATCATGAGCAGGTTCACCATTAACCACCCAGCTGTGTCTGTGCTTTCATGGCCTTTGCATCAGCTCGTGTGCAGTTGCTGTGAAGGAGTCATGTGGTTGCTAAACTAAAGGGTTTTAATTTAATATCACCTTAGGTATAGTTTGTCATTTTTGTTCTGTGGCAGTGAATGGCAGTTTTATTTCATTACCTACTCTGCCTTGCTATAATTTCCAGGGTTTATTTTAAAATAAGTATGCTGGCTACATGCAACTGTCCCTTCTCAGAAGTTGGTGTTCTTCACCAGCTTCTGTGCACTATTAAATGTGAATATCAGAACTGTTTCCTCATTTACTTTTATTTGTAATTTACAAAACCCCCGTTGTGTTTGTTGCACATTAGAAACATAGAGATCTTATAATTTGTTCCAAACCCAGAAAATACTTAACCCAAGACAGTCCCACCCCATGAAATCTGTTGGCCTTGAGCCTCTTCATTAGTTAACATCTGAGTAAAGAAAGGGCTCAGCTGCACTCCCCCTCCAAATCCTCCAAATGAATTAACTCATTTTGCATTTGTAGAAACGAGTGTAGAACAGGACCCTCTGGCTAGTTCACTGAGGACTCTTCTGCCAGTCTCCTTCAGGTAATGCAGGTTTTTCTCTGGTGTTTCAGCAGTGTTTCAGGCTGTGCTGGGGGCTGTGGGCACTGGGGAGGAGGCTCCAGCCGTGGGCCATCTGCAGCCCTCTACTCTGGGGAAGCTGGGACCACTTGCAATTTCACACACAAGCAGCACTAATCTACAATAAATCTTATGAAATCAATAAAAATATGGAAAGTATATCATTTTTAAAGAAAAAACACATGAGATGGCCATTAAGGGCACAGCCATTCTAATACCTGTGTCTGGTTGAAACTGCAATTAAAAACATTCCAATAATAAATCTACTTCCAGTCTCGTTTAATGCTTTTAACTTGCTTGAAAGTTCAAACTGGTATCCCAAAAATGTGCCAGGACTTTCACAATGTATTTTATAGACTCATAAATAAATATGGCAATTAATCTAAGCTATATTTCTTTCATATTTGATGACAATTTATTATGACTCTCACTCATTCAGTGCACAAAAACTCTAATGCACTTAAAATCGGATTTCAAACCAAACGTTTTATGGGAAAATATAGTATTGATCATCCATTTAAAGATATCATGTGATGATTCATAACCTGCTATAAAAAAGGATCTTATGAGGACATGCAGAATGAGTTTTGTGGACTATTCTCACCACAAAATCCAACGTACAAGATCTGTAGTTCTCAGTGATGTTTTATATTTCTGTTTGGAGTCTTCACCTATAAAGTTTTGGTGGTTCATGATAGATAGCAGCTTTAAGATAAAACATTTTTCATATTTAAGTTAAATTAAATAAATACTATCTAATTTGTTAAACATGTCTGTTCTATGCACTTTTATACTGTCCATTTACACAAATTCATGCACAGAATCTGTTCTTTTCAGGGATAATTTTCACAATTTTGGTTATGTTAATCGGGCTGTTTTGGCAATACACATTCTGCTATTTTGTCCTTTAATAAAAACGTGACCCAGGAGTCACATGGCTTCCTGTGCTGCTCATTGCTGGTGGTGTGATGCACCCTGTGCAGCTCTGGAAGCTGCAGTGGCTTGGGCTCTGATGTGCCAGCAGCAGTGATCTGCAGTCAGCTGTCCTGGTCCTGTGAGGCATTACTGGAACTCTTTTCAAAGCTGGAAAACTCCACAAGATACATCCCAAAAATGCAGGCTCCTGGGGTCATTTATGCCAACCTGGGATGTGGTGCAGCAGGAAGGAAGGGCTTGCAGCATGCTGGCTGCTCTGAGTGGGTTCCCAGCCAGGCTGCACAGGACAGGCAGGCTTCTCCAGTCCTTCAGCATCAACCTGCAGCCAGTTTTCCTTGGAAATGCTGATCTGGTTTGTCCTGGGTGTGGATCAGCCCTCAGAGCCGGGGTCGGTGCACAGCCGGGATGGAGAGGGAGAAGGGGATCAGAAACTCCAAATGTCTTTTTCTGTCTTTGTCAGTCATTAGTGTGTGCATTTGTGCACTGAGCAGCCCCTCCTTGCCCTGCCTGCCCACTGCCCATGGGGTGGCTCTGGGCAGCAGTGGGCTGAGCAGGGCAGCCCCTGCTGCATCCCACACTCACCTGGAACAGATGTGCTGCAAGTACCCAATTTCTCATCTCATTCTGAGATCCTTAATAGAGTGATTCTTAGTAGTCTTCCAGTTTGAGCAGCCCATAGTTGTTGCCAGCCTATTTTCTGGGTATCTTTCCTTAATGCCATAAGTTTTGAGTGGTGGCACCAATGCTTGGAGAGATAGCAGAAGGAAATAAGTAGTGAAGGCTAAAGCACGTGGTTAAAGAAGAGTCTCATTTATAAATCAATTTTAATAACATATTTAAAAGCTCTCACATTTGCCTTTAATGTGTTTCCATTTCCCTCTTGGTCATTAATATTTAAAATATTTTTCTTCACTGATCTTTTTTTTTTCTATTGTGTCCTTTCTAACTTCCCTTTCTCTTTTTAATCTGTAATGAGTGAGTTTTTGAAAAATGCATAATCCATGAGAAATCCAGATAATTTGATACAGGAAAAACCTTCAATCCCTTGAAAGAAATTTTAGAGGAGTTGAGTAATTGTTTAAAAGTTATTCCAAACAGTTTAACTCATAAAAGAGTATATGTTTTCACTGATAGACTTTCACAATTGAAGGCACCATTTTTTCTACTAGGGAGTAATAATCAGCAATAAAATTTTTAAAATAAAGATAATGAACTTTTTTTTTTTAAAGAAAGTTAAAACCAAGCTGTAGAAAACATTTTTCAGGAATCCTGTTGTAGGCATGACTTCATTCCATGAGTGGTTTAAGGGCATGAGATTTTGCTGGAAGGCCATTCAGCTTGTATGCCAGAGGCCTACTTTACTTTTGAAAATGGAATTTGGGTTCCATGGTTGTACCCATCTTTCAGGTAGAGATCGTCACTTCAAATGGAAAAAAAGGAAAGGATTGAAGGAGGAGGGTCAGTGACCAGTCTCCTAGTTGGGTAAAAACCTCAGATATATGCTTTGAAGGAATCGTCACATATTATAAATAATGTGAATTTTAGAAAAGATGTCAAAGTGCAGCAGTGATGTGAGTGATTGCAGCCACAGGTGGGGCTGAGTGCTGGCCCTGCCTCCCCACAGTTAAACTGGAGATTGCTCAGGGCTGAGAGTATTTGCAGCTCCACTTTAGGACAAGGAAGAACCAGACCTGTGGGGTCTTTGTTAGGTAGGTTTGTTGCACCTGGAGCAGGAGGGAGGAGCTGGGCTGTGGTTTGGGATGAGGAGTGGTTGGCAGTAGGAGCAGGAGGCACATGGCTGCAGGACTGGGACTGCCCAAGGTGGGTGAGAAGTGTGGTGCTGTTCCCACTGTGCTGGTGTGTTCCAGCTGCACTGGGGCTGGCTCTGGGGAGAGCCCTGGGACAGGCAGCACTTCCCAAGAGCTTTTCTGCACATGGGGAGAGAGGGGTGGCAAAGGGGATGCAAAGAGGGGAGGGGGTTTCCTGGGGTTGGAGGTACCTCTGTCCTTGGTCCAGGCACACAACAGCCTGTAGCTGGAGTTGCATATTATCTTGAAGGAGACACAGGAGCTAAATTTAATGTGTTGTAAATTCTCTAGAGACAATGGGGAAACCTCCAGAAAATAATTCATTTATATATTGTGGGGAGGCTCTATGGACAATGAAGTGACATGCTTTATTGTGGAACAGAATAATGACTGCTCATCAGAGCTACTGGACAGGATTTTAGACACTTAGCAACATTGGTTTGATTTTTTTAATTTAAATTTTATTGCTTTAGCCTTTAATTTACTGTGCCTAAGAAGAGCTTATCCTCTTCTCGGCTTATGCTGCATTTTATGTTTTTATATATATACATACATGGATATTATTCTCAGTCCATTATTCATCTATGAATTCTTCATGATTTGTAAATGGGCAATGAAGCAAAGAATACTAAAACGTAACAAAGATGGAACAGGGTTCTGTAGTGTTTATTATTTTCAAGGAAGAGTGTAATATGATGTTGTGTGATCTTTGAATGTCTACCCAGGCAGTGCTACAGCTCCCATGGCTATTTTGTATTTTGTTTTGTCTTCTCATCTTTGCAAAATTTGTGCAGAGTGGCTGGGTTTAGCACCAGAGATCTGTACTGGTGGTAGTAGTGGAGGAGATATATAAATATCTTTCTCTGGCTGCTGTTGGGAGTGAAAGGTGAATTAATTATACCAAATACTGATGCAGTGAATGGTGGGTGGGTCTGCCTGGGCACCTGGCTGGGGGCAGTGAGGTGACTGTGGGAGGTGCTGCTTCTCCAAAGTTTCACCTGCATGTCACAGCACAAGCTCCCAAAGCTGAACCCTAAAAGATGGACAAAGACTTGTTCCTCTGCTTGGTCTGCTCCTCATGCTCTCAGTGCCTCTTTGATTATGCAGAGCTAGCAAAGCCTGAGCAAATGTGCAGTGGGCAGTCAGCAGTGTTGGAATTGCCTTATGCAGTCCTTGCCTGGCTTGCTTGCCCTCATTGCTTTCTGTGTCATTTATCAGTCAGTAAAAATATTGCCCCATAGATTGTCTTACCTGTACTTTTCTGTTGAGTCTAAGTATTTATCTATCCTCCTCCTACTGGTGGTAGCCTGTTTTGGGGTTTGGCTGTGGAAATGGCTGTTTGCCCCCCTTGTGTGCTGTGCTGGGCAGGGCTGCAGAGGGCCCTGGGCATTGCAGCTGTGGGCACAGCCTCATTCCAGCTGCCCCCACCTCTCTGGCCAGGTGGCTCCTGCTTGCAGGCAGTTGGTGTGCAGGGTTGTGTGTGTTGCTTGCCCAGGTTCCATTTGGGGCCGGCAAGCACCATGACTGCAGTGGCTGCCTTTTGTGTCATCTCTGTGCCTTTGATTTGATCACGTGTGCCAAATAAGTCTTGGACAGTAGCAAGTGAAGTTAAACCTTTGGAAAAAAAAGCATAATAGAAAGAAAACAATATGAATAATGTTATGTTTAGTGTCAGATTAATTCCTTTATGAATGGCTAAATGCCACACATAGACTGTACACAATGTCTCTAGTATTAATAAATACATGTGTAGAAGCAGTGTTCAAAGCTAGTAAAAACCTGTGTTTGTAGACATAGTGAGTGAACTCCACAGGGAATGGTTCAAATTGGTGTGGGAAGAATGTTCTTGCTCTACCCAAGGATTTTGTTGTTTTTTTTTTTTTTAAGATAGCATCAGTGTAGTCTGCACTTGTACTCCTTTTTGCCATTAATTTGCCCCGTATTTGTCCTTTGAGCCTACCTTGTGTGGCAAAGTGATGAAGTGCAGCTGCTTTATTGGAGATTAGAGAATGAGGGGGAACAGTGAGAGACACCTGGCAGATCTTTGACATCAAGGAAATGCAGAAAACTTAAACCCCAGTGTCCTTCATAAGTCAGACTTGGTCACTAATTCCCATTGTTCCTGGAGCCCCAGCAGTGGTGCTGGTGCTCTATTGTTTTTTGATGATGCTGAAGAGTTCTGTTAGTGTTTGATACAAGTTGTGACTGCCCCTAGATCTCATCTCCTGAGAGTTTTCCTGCAAGTGTTACCTGCCCTCGCTAAATTCCAGTCAGCCTAGTTTATTTTCAGAGTCTTCAAGAAAGATGTTGGTACATTTAATTATTAAACTAGAAAACAAAGAGTGTTTTGAGACAGGTAGAGGGGACCAGAGCAGGTGACTTGGATTAATTGGTTTAGCATTAGCCTAAAACTGCTTCTGTTAATGGAAAGCTTTGCATTAATTTGGGGGTAGAGTGTGTGGCTATTAAACAGGGCTGGTAAAATCTCTGGGCTTCTAGGCAGTGCAGTGAAAGAGCCCTCTAGGAGAAAGACCAGCAAAAGAATGACCCAAACTTCAGTCCTTGCATGATGAGAATTATGACCATGTAACAAAAATAAAAATACTTGATGGTGTTGGCTTCTGCCTTCCCTGGCTGCTCTCTGCTGTGTGGGTCTGAGTGATGTGCTCTTTCTTCATAGTGAATTGCTTTCCTCTGATTTGTGCCTTTGCTCTTCTTTTCATCTTGCTTAGAAGAATTGAACCTATATCTGCTGACACTTGGTAGTGTCGTAAAAAGGGTCAAGTTTTAGGTCTCATAGGTGAGTTTGGCACAGTAGAATGTGTCCAGAGCTGCAGTGCCCTCACTGAGTTCAAGTACTGCAATTTTAATTTTAATCTTGTAACCCTCTCTGTGTGTACATCAGCTTGACTTGGGTGTACTCACTATTGGACTTTAACAAGAGCTAATCACTTTAAATACATCTGCAGTTTTTTGCATCAGCTCAATGAGGTCAATTTAAAATTGAATTCCTAAAGCTATTGCAGGGATTCACATATTGACAGGTGAAAGAATTATTGAACACCGACTTAGTGACAATCCTTAGTACCTGTTTACATCACAATGTCTTCATGGCTACGTCAGTGCCTGTGGACTTCAGGAGCCCCCGTTGGAGTCTGTAGATCATAAGGGAGAAATAAATAAAAGCAGAGAGTGTTGTGAGTAACAATCCCTTTCATGAATCCAGGCCGTTGTTGAAAGCACATCAAGCTGTTGGTAGATAAATATTTTTCTGGAGTCAAGAACAGAGAAGCATGTGACATTTCAATTACTACTGTTCATATTTAAATGTAAATAAGTGGCTTCTTTACTCTATAATTCAACGAACCATATAATTATGATCTTATGATATTTTCATAGCACTTGCAGAAACATATGGCACTTCAATAAGCAAACAAGGCAAGAAATGGAATTAAGGATTTCTATGATGTTTGTTTGTGTCTTTGTGGCTGTGTTTTAACCTCTTTGTTTTAAATACCTCATTTCTTAATTAAGCAGTTTATATAATAGGAATGAATTTACATGGAACAAAACTGAGCCTTGTGGTTGGGTTACTGCTTGTGTCTTTAATCTGATTTAGAAGTTTTCTGCTGAAAAAACCCCACAACTCCCAAGCAGCTCAATAGTGGTTAGATGTATTTCCAAAGCTAAATGATCATTAAGGACTGCGTGGGTCAGTGCCTTATTAGTGTAAATTATTTTAGCTCCTGCAAATCCTTCTGTTCAGAACACCATGCTGATAGAGTTTCAGACTCATGGTCTGTGAAAAGGCTATAAAATATTGATTTGACTTGTAATGTTTCATGATATGTATGACTCAATTCACAAGACCTGTGCAATATCAAGGCTTGAACTGGGGGGATCACTCAGGCCTGACCTGGTTCAGTAAAATGCCTCTTAACTGAATTTTAATAATAATATACAGTAAGGCACTTAGCAGTTTGGAGGCTTACTGATCAATATGGAAAGTGTAGTAATATTATACCAAAAGACTTTGTTTATGATATCCTTCCCCAGCCTGTGACCCCTGTTCTGCTTTATGTACAAGTTACTGTTTTCCATATACCAAAGAGAAGGGAACTGGAGCTGTGAGCTCCTTAGGCACTCCTTAGCACAAGCTTTGTTGCAGTCTGTCTGTACTGCACCATGGTGTTTTCTGCTGGCATCCCAGGAGGGCACCACTGGCTCTGCTGGAGATGGCCATTGCTTGGAGTGACCCTGGAGAGTTTGTGGTGTTTCTTGCCCCCGTCACTGTCTGCAGTCCTTGCTTTAGTGGGGGAATCCAGAGCCAGCTGGAATGTGGTGGGAAGTGAGGTGGCTCTGAAAATCCACACTCCAGTTTGCAGAGGTTCCTGCTGGTTTTCTGCCAGGTGAAAGCATCAGAAATGGCTTACTCTGTGCCAGAGTGTCCGTGGTGGATCTCAGAAAAATAGATGTTAGCTTTTCTAGCAGCAGAGCTGTAGGAACCCCATCCTGCTGCAACACTCACATTTTAAAAAACTGTGTGTTTTCTTAAATGCTGCTGGGTGATATTTCACAACAGCAGGGCTGGGGGAGAGCGTGCTCCCTTGGTCACTAGAGTGTGATTTCAGGCTTCTGAGATACCTGAGGAGGTTTGTTTTTTCTGGCCACAGAAGTACTTCCCAAGTTTTCAAGGTTTCTTAACTCTGCCCAGTTTGGTTGCTGATGAGCAAAGGAATGGTAATTCAACTCAGTTGTGATTTAAATAAATAAAAAGACAGGGAGGAAATCAAACTGTACCTTAAAAGGGAGTGCAACTACAATGAGATGTGTATCACACAGTCTAAATGATTGGGATGGTATAATAAAATATTCACAGAGCCTCTTGAAGTACATGTTCTATAATATACATTTTAAAATAATGTTGGGTGTTATTGGCTGAAAGCAATTTATCATTCACAGTGAATTTTAGATGTAGGTAGGCTCTTACACTGAGCTAATGCTCAGCTTATTCCTTTTATACTCCATGTTTTTTAATAGTCTCCAGAATTAAATTAACATTGCTGTTTGAGAGTTTGAAGCCAATTCGTCTCTATGTGGCTCTTGTTGATTTTATGTTTATTTTTTTTTTAATTTTCTTTTGTTGGGGGAGGAAGGATGAGAGTTGAGGCTCTGAATGGGTCATTCCCTGCAAAGCACAGCACTCTGTTATTCTGGAGCACTGGCTCAAGGAAACTGGCTTTGCAGTTGCTGCTGTTCATGTCAAGGCAAGTGTTGTACACAATATATGAAGTGTAGCGTAAATAATTTAACTAGCTTTTGAACATGGAAATAGCAACATGATAAAGTGGCAAAACATAACAGGTTTCCAGCCAAACACATCACTGATTAGTTAGCCTAGCTAAAACAAACAGATTTTTTTTTTCTCAAGTGAAACTGATTTAAAAGCAAGGCAAAGGCTGCAGAAAGCCCCTTGCAGATTAACAGCACCCTGGTTATTTGCAGCTGCAATAACTTCTGGAAGGACAGCTGAGCTGGGGCTGTGCACTGGGGTCGCAGCTGTGTGTGTGAGGAGGGAGGGCTGCTGGCATCTCTGACATCTCTTTGACCAAGGTGTGATATTCCAGTGATTGCACAAGTCACAGGTCTTGGAAGCTCCCGGGCAGACTTTCAGCTGGAATTGTCACACTGACCTCGAGACAGTTCAGATCTGCTCATTCACCTGCAACATTTAATGATAATAGTTTTTCCCAAAAAAGTAACTTTATATCCCTGCCAATTCATCTTGCTCCTGACGAATGAGTTGTTTGTGCTATGGGCTCTCTGTACTCTATACCTCTATTTCCAATAGCATGCAGACAGTCAAATTTTAAAAGTCATGGTGCTGTCAGAACAATTATTTTCTTCAGTTAAACTCTAGTTTCTGACTAGACCTGCAGGACTGACCCTTGTGTGAGTTTGTGCCTGCCTGGGTGGGGAGGCTGGTGGCAGCACATGTGCAGAGATGCTGAGCTCCTGTTCTGAGCCAGAAAGGCAAGGGGCAGCCCTTGCACAGTGGGGCTCTGCTGAAGAGCACTGCCTTGAATTGTTGTGTATTAGCCTAAAAAAGCCTTAGGCACAAGATTCTCTTCTTGCACATCTTATTTTAGGCATCAGCAGCAGTATGTATGGAAGGCAAATTTCCTATTGGAACTATGAATAAAATATAGTTTGTCTGTTAAATTAGTAATTGTGATAAAAGCTCCCAAGGTTTTTATCCCCCCCTTTTTTTTTTCTCTTTTAATTATTACAAATCTAGTTTTAAATCTTGCTGGAGGTGGAAATGTGCCCTTGTAAATCTTGTTGATGCTTTAAAATCTGCAGGGGACCTGGAGGCCTTATTGTTGGCCAATGGTGTCAAGGGAGGTCTGAACTAAAACCTAATAATGATTAAGTTAAATAGCTTCAGATACTATTTTGGGCTTGTTCAGTGGCAGATGCCCTTTGGGGCAGAGAAAGCCAGCTGAGGAGCAGTGAGTGTCAGAGGGTTGGGAAGTACAAAAGTGGGAAGTGAGGATGTTTTCACCTCTCTTTTTTGTTCACTGTTGTGATGATAGAAGTGGGAGGAACTTTATGCTGTGCTGGCTTATGCAGTTCTGTGATTTAAGGCTGAAACTCCTTTATTACAAAGCTCATTTTCAATGTGATTTCTTTTTTTCTTTGGGGAAAAAAAGTAAAAACTTTTTTTTCTTCTTGAAACAGCAGCTTCTGGGACATTGGTTAAAAATTGGGGAGTTTTAAAAATGATAATATTTTAAAAAAGTTTTCAGATTTTTTTTGTTCTTTTTGAAGTTTATTTTAATACTCTGGGGCTTATTTTTAACTCCTGGAAAGCTTGGCCTAGAGACTTGACTTGTTTTGTTTGGCTCAGCTTACTGAGAATAAGGATGTCTGGGTGTACTTTGGAGGGAAATAGGAGAATTAAAGACCTGTTTTGGTGTGTAAAAATTATTGTTTATAATTTAAATGGCTAGAAATGGAAATGGGGGTTGTTTCTGGCTCAGTTTGCTGGAGAAAAATGAGCTGAGGGAAAAGGAAATATGCAGGAGAGCAGGGGAAGAAAATGAGACATGGAGGGGCTGTAGAAGGTGATTCAGGAGTAGCATCATTGAAATGTGGACCTTGGGAAGCTGTAAGGGTGCTGTGTTACCCTCCCCTTCCAGTAAGCACTGTTTGATTAAATTCTCTTCATTGAAACTCATGGATATGAAGCACAGCAGAAAGGAGCAGCCCAGCAGTGAGTGGCCCTGCTCATCTCACACTGTCACATCTCAGACCTGGCTCCGTGGGGAGGGATTTTGGAATCCTGCTGCAGGCAGTGCCCCCTGGGACTGCTGACAGCCTCGGGGGCCAGGTTTGCATGGTGCCCTCCAACCTGTTCTTGCCAGAAGGGGTTTGGGATGGGGTGAGGTGTCAGTGCCTCACGCTGCTGAGATCCAGCAGGAGCCTCAGCTCTGGGTGGTTATTTTGGAGTGCACTGGATATCTTGCAGGTTGCTGCATTTAGACTACCATAAGTGTTTTGAGGAAATGATTGCTTCTCACCAACAGGAGTTTTTGGATGACTGGAGGAGTAAAAGTGTATTATTCCACGACAATTGTGAGTCTAATCAGATGCACATCTTCAGTAGCAGATGTATTTGTTGCAGGTGCATCTTCTATCCTCTCTGTTGTCCAATGCATTGGAAACACTGAGAAGAGGCTGGCTCTTGGATAAGGGATTTGTGATTTCTTTCACTCTTCACACTGCCTTACGTACTGGGAAAACATTGTGCTTTTAGTGGAGTTTAAAGTTAGTGAGACTGTTGGAACCACTGAAGGGGCACAGAGTGACCCCAATAAAATGGAGCTGCTCCCTCAGTCTGGCAGTTCCCCCATGACCCCAATAAAATGGAGCTGCTCCCTCAGTCTGGCAGTTCCCCCATGACCCCAATAAAATGGAGCTGCTCCCTCAGTTTGGCAGTTCCCCCATGTAGCACCTGCCCCAAGTTAGGTTCAGACAGACCTGGCTTGTTGGCTGCACTGTCTGCAGCAGTTTCAGTGCCAGGAGGACGAGCAGCTCACCAGGTACTCAGCTCATCTACCTTTTGCCTCACCAGCATGAGCTTGTTATAACTAGTCCCACAGGACTCTGCCAATATTGGGTTGACTTTCTGCTACAGAGGAAATTTCAGGCATCATATTGATTTGGCCCAATATATTATATGTGTGTTTATTTGCCAGCAAAGACATACAGAAATACTAGTGCTGTGTTTTAATACAAACTCAGCTGTTTGCTGATCAGCAATGACTATTCAAATTGACCAATCTACCTCACCCTGGCTGGAGATCAAGGGATCAGCACTTAATTTCATTCCTTGAATAAAGATTTTTATATATATATCTATTTAT
>VZTT01016502.1:43680-81921 GCA_013400855.1 Buphagus erythrorhynchus | reverse complement strand
ATCTATTTATATATATATATCTCCACATGGAAATATCAGAACATGAAAGGTTAAATCAATATGGAGTTTTACATTGCTTAAAGGGCATTTGCATCAAAGCAGCCATGAATGCAATTCACTTGTTTAATGAATTTTTTATGCTTATTTAATGAATTTCACAAAGGTGTTTTTCATAAAATGGATAAGGACTTCCAGTTTTATGAAATAATAAAAATGGAACTGAAGTTATGAAATGAGCAATCTCATTAGTTAGGCATGATATATTCATATGAAAGTGTACATGTTTCTGAATTATTGCAAGCAGCTCTATTGCTTGAACTGTAACTTGTTATAATAGTATTGCAAATATACCTTTAGTTAAGATATCAGAAAGTGACAGAAAGAAATTAGATTTTGATTGTTAATAATGATTTAATTAATACTTATTGTATTTAGCATACTATGGATGTGTCTTTCTTTTGAAAATATATGCTTGTATTCTTCATTGATAGTTAGTGAGATGCAGCACTATTCCTATCCCCTTTTTGCTAGAATTCTGGCTTAATTTTGTGTTTGAGAAGCTTTACTCTGTTTTATTATCCTGATGAACAGAGGAAAATATTATGATGGTCTGCCAATAGTATGAACGTGCCTTATTTTGCACCATGGCAACCTGTGATCTAATGTACTTTTGGCATTGCATCATCTTGCTGAAAAATTCTCCCAGCTTGATGGCACTTCAGGAGTGAGAGGGGATTGTGAGCATTTCTTGCCTAAATAACTTGTCTGATTTTCTGTACACTGCAGTGCTTCTGCTGGTGGGGTGTCATGATCCTTTCCAGCAGCCACTGCAGCAGTTTGAACAGGACAGATGGATATAGTAATTCTCTCTTCTTAAGTTGTGTTTGAAATCTGTCCTGATTTTGAGCACGTGGTGTTACCTTTAAGTTCAGTGGGATTGTTAATGGGCAACTACAAACTTGGGCCAAGGAGCTGCTGTGTGCTGAGTGATTGCTGTCAGGTTCTGTGTGTTTCCAGGCTTGCTGCCCACCTGGGTATCACTGCACCAGTTAGGAAATGTGCCCCAGCTCCATTCACCAGCCTGGGTATTTGCATTGTGCTATGGGCACAAATGATTTCCAAGAATGTTTCCTTTATCCCTTTCCTCTGCTGCCTTGGCTATTGCAGCCAAACTTTCCCTCTCCTTTTTGCCATTTTGGAATGACTTAAAAGTGCCTTATGCAGAAGACCTGTGGTATAAACAGAATATTGTAATTACATGCAGTGAAGCAGCTCTGAGTGGAGTCAAGGAATCCCACTACCCAGCCCTGCTGGTTTACAGCCCTCCTGCTCTGCCAAGGCAGCAGGAAAAATATTGCAGTAATAAGAGATAAAGTGTGACTTTCAAAATTAATGTTCTTGCCTTATTAGGCATCCCTTGTGCTACACTCTTAAGTAATCTTGTTAAATACATGCATTAAGACACAACAAGGCAGGGCAAGATGGTGAGATAATGGTTTGTCATCAGTGGTTATTAGAGGAAAAAGAGAAATGAAAGGCCTTTTCACCCATGAAGTGTCATTATCCCATTCTTTGGCATGCTTTGAAGCCTTCTTGTGATTATGCAATTAGCCAAGTAAGATAGATAGAGGAGAAAAGGTAGCATTGACATCTGCTCCTGCCCTATCTCCTCCCACAGGGTGCTGGTGTGCAGGTGGAGCTGGTGCTGTGCCTGTGCTCCAGAGGGGCTCCAGCCTGCCTGGCCCTGCCCTGGGGACATCATCTCTGCTGGAGCCCCTCAGAGCAGAGTTTGCTCTTGGGAGCCTTTGCTGCTGGACCTGTTCTGCTCTGTTGGTGTCACTTGCCCAGGCTGGGTTCAGGGTGCTTTTGCACAGTGCAGGATGTGTCTCTGTTGTGCCTCAGGTGTGTAATTGTTGGTATGTTCCTAGGAATTAAATTCAACATGCTGTGTCTTTTGCACCTTTAAGGCTTCAAAGATCACAGCCCAGTGTGCTCACCCACAGACCGTGTCACCCATGGAGGGACACACAAAATCCAGAGTCTTTGAGCTGGGGGGGCTGCTGGGCTGCCCAGAGCTTGGGGGTCCTGTGCCTTCCCTTTCCCCTGCTGGGCTCTCTTCTCTTTCACAGGCTCTGTGTCCTTGCAAAGCAGACACCAAACAGTGTTCTGGCCCTGAAGGCAAGAGTGTTTTGCAAAAGCAGCAGCAATGGTTAGGGTAATTCTTCCCTGTGCCACAGAGCAAATCTGTCTTTGAGCTGGCTCAGCCAAGGACCCTCGTGGCCATGGCAGCTGCTTGACTGAGGCTCTCTGGGTTTGGGTTTGGGGCTCAGGAGCCATCCTGCAGCTCAGCCTCATTACAGTGCACCTACTGTGGGCAACTCTGCCCAAGAGTTTCATGGCATTGCACCAGATTTAATAACTAGCTGATATTTAATTTGTGGTGTGAAATAACATCTGTTATTATATCTAACATAAATATTTACTTGAGAGATTCGACTAAAAAAACATTTGCTTGCCTTCAAAGCCTATCAATTTCTCATCTATGGCTGACAAAGAAAGCTTTGAGTGCTTAAATTCATTTCTAGAAATTAAATTAAAATTTTCAACACTAAAGCTTCTGTGATTCCAGACACTTTCCTTTCATTTTATTGTGTTTGACAGCAACTAGACTCTCAAGGTAAGTGGTGGAGTGGAGTCCTATGTAAATGTGAAGCATAAAATGAAAACTGGGGGCAAGAAAAACATTTAAGGTAGGAAATTAGAACAGTTATTGAGTTCCACACTATGGTTAATGAGTGTGCAGAAAGAAAACATCTTCTTGGCCTAGTGAGCTGAAGCATTACAACTGTTGCAACACTTCTTCTGTTTTTAGAAGGAAATAAGTAATAACCCTGACACATGGGAAGTCTTCAGTTTGCATTTTTTAATGCCTCAGGGGAGTGCAGTGTTTCTGGTTTAGAATCTGTTAAAATTTTATTTAAAAGGCAGGTTTTGTTCTGAAAGCAAAACAAAAATTAACATATTAAGCATATCTGTAGGTCAGGAGTGTATGGGAGAGGGCTTGGCTGCTTCACCAGGACATGGCTCTTTCAGAATTGCCAGCTGAGGTTGGAGCCTGTGGGGGGAAGACTGAAAATTACTGTCCCTTACTGAAATAGGTTTAGTGTATTTGGGATTTATGCTGTGTTGCCCTGGGTATAATTAAAAGCAGCCTATAATGGCACAGGTTGTCAGTTTTGGGATACTTTGGAATCCATTTGGAAGGGGAAGCTGGGATGGGACACTGCTGCCCAGGTGAGCCCTGTCCTGTTCACTGGCTTCAGCAGGAGGGTGTAAATGTTCCCCTCTGTCTGGGAGGAGGAGGAGTGTCAAAGCTGGCTGGGGATGTGCTGTAGCATCCCATTCAGCCTTTTTCTGCAGGGCTGGTGAGCTCGTGCTGTCTCCACAGTTACACTTTAACTGGGGTTTTCTTGTGTGCTGTTGGTAATAAAATACATGGGCTGAACGCTCTGAGGCTGAACTGAGTCCTGAGGTAAATTAAGCAATTCAGTTTTTAAGGTATATGGCACAATGTTGAGAAGTTGAAAAAACGTCTGAAACCTCTGTGAATGCATCCTTGTGGTTACAGCTAAGGTACAGGGCTGTTTGGCCTGAATTAATAAATGTTGCTTCCCCCCTGGTCTGATTAGGTGTGTGAGGTGTCTGCTAGCACAGCTTTGCAGCTTCTGTATCTTGCTGAATGCCTGAGGAGATGCAGCACATGGTTTTGCATGCTGCTGCACTGTGCAGTTTAGGAAAGCTCTTGCACGCTTCCTGTGCTATTTAAAAATCCCTTTGTGCAAAGGTTGAAGTATTTTCATCCAAAACTGTTACTGAGCAAGCTGTTGAAAGGTGCAAGCAAGTAGCAAGTCGATCAATATTTTATCCTTTCTAGGCTAATAAGTTCATTATTATTGACACAGTGTGGCTGGCCGCCTTCAGCCTGACAAATAACATCCCAAACCAAAGTAATTGGAGTTCTTTTAATGATACTTTTATTGGGAAATGTCTTGGGGGCAGGCTGGAGCTTATGGTTGAATCTGGAGAGTCAATTTTAGTATTTGACTAGGTATA
Organism: Buphagus erythrorhynchus; assembly: GCA_013400855.1. Taxonomy (NCBI): domain Eukaryota; kingdom Metazoa; phylum Chordata; class Aves; order Passeriformes; family Sturnidae; genus Buphagus; species Buphagus erythrorhynchus. The sequence goes on along the minus strand of VZTT01016502.1, from coordinate 77,808 downwards.
AATAATACAGGGCAGGGACCCTGGGTTTGGTCCCTCTCCTGGGCACAAAGGAGCCAGGTTGTGAGTTCATGTGCCTGGGGAGTGATTCCTGAGTCTGCCTCAGCTCCTTCCCCCTTTTTCTCTCCTCTGGCCAGACATTTCCCTTGGGTCCTGAAGCTCAAGGCTTGGCTGGCACCAAAGCATTGTGCAGCACAGCCAGGTTGTGCCCAGCTGCCATCACACCCTCCCCTCCCTCCACTCCCTCCTCTGGCAAAGTTTTCCACTCGGAGCAGGAGTAACAGGGCTTTGCTTCTTGCTGCCCTGGATAGCTGGCAGCAATTGTGTTTGTGGCCTGAGCCTTGCTACCTCTCAAATTTAAAAGCTGCTCTGAAGTTTGTATTACCTTAGTTGTTTCTTGGAGATACATGGATCTTAAAATTCAATGGTTCAAATCTGGATCAAGATTAAATAATTTGGGTCATGTTCTCAGATGCCCTCCAGGAAACACAGTCAGTGGTTAACCTGATCAGCTCCTGTAATTCCACCAAGTTCAGCTGAAGCAGCATTTCTACAATAGAAATAAATTTGAAGCTTAATAGCAAGCATCCGAATTTTTAAACTCTTGTTGAAAATAGTTTGGCTCTGGTGTTCTCAGCAAAATCCAGAGGCACTTTCAGGGCATGGGTTAGTCAGCAGCTGGGTCCTGGTGCTTTGTATGGGTTGTGATGCCTCTTGCTTAGTATGATGGTGTAATTAAGTGTGATTCTTGGGGTTATAGTAGTTCAGAAATTATATTGCTGACTTCAAAGTAAAAGTCAGTACTAACAGGCAAGTTTGCAAATTGAAAATAGAGATTAAACCAAACCAAGAATTTCTCTGGTTGTCAATGAAATTTTTTCTTTTTCTGTGTATAAGTAGGACATACATATGCTTTTCAGTGCTTCCAGAACTTGCAGCCTTCCCTAGAAAGGGCTCTGGTCCATAAAGGCTTGTGCTCCATCAAACACAGTGGCCCTCCTGACCTCCAGCCTGCAGAGCTGCTGGGGAAACCTGTGTGAAATGACAGCTTTCTGCCTGATGGTGCCACTTTATTTTATTGACTTCAAAATCCTTAAGACACACCCGGGGGAGGTCACCAGAGCATCTACTTCCACTTGTGCCTTTGAAATTCTGCTGTCTTGTGATTTGGTGGGTGCTTTTGGTATCATTCCATTTGCATCTTTTGGGAAGAGTAAGTGGTCCAAGGCATGAGGCAGCTGTTCTGGGAGGCTGGGGTGGCCCAGGCTGATGTGTGACTGTGCTGTGGGCAGGCAGTGTCTCTGCCCCTCCAGTGCCACGGTCCCACTGCAGCTCTTGTGGGCCCTCACTGAGAGACATTTGTACAGAAGATTTTTCCACTTTCAGTGAGAGAACTCCTGGTTGCGTCCAGTGCCTGCTAAAGTAAAAGGAGACTGGTGAGGCCCCAGATTTCCAGCTCTTGGGGCTGCTACATATTTCTCTTCTTGGGGGAGAGGCCAAGTGTTTGCAACTTTAGATGTAAAACGTAAAAGCACTTGGTTGTCACTTGCCATTAGCTGTTTAAAGCGTGACATCTCAGGAAATGCTTCATCGTAATCCTCAAAATGAAGAAAACTGAAGTGAACTTCAAACTGTTTGCTCAGTTTGGGTATCATGTTGCAGGGTCAGATGGTGAACTCAAAGTTGTACCTACTCTCAAATTGGTTTAAACTGCAGTCAGACCGTTCAAGTCCCAAAAAATCAGCTTGTACATTTTCTTTACTTTTTTCTTTACAAGTAAAACCTAGGAGTAATGTCTGTATGGAAAGCTTGTGCAGATACTCTTCTCCAGCTGTTTTTCCTGAGACATCTTTTGCTCAACAGCACTGTTAGTTTAACTTTATCATCTGCTTGAGTTTGCTTTCCTGTTCCTGCTGCCAGATGAGTAATGGGAAAAGCTGCTCTGAAAGGATCTATGTTGTCTGCCTGGGCTTTTGCCTTAGCAAGCTGTATTTCATCCCCCCAAAAAAGCTTGGATCTGTGATGCTACACAAGGAAGAAAGTGGTGCTGATGTTTGTGGTTTTGCTCCTCAGGAGTGTTTGCCTGTGCAGTGGTCCAGCAGAAGACGTGTCTGGTATGTAAGAACTGGCCATCACAGATGGCCAAGGGGGCCAGTGAAAACAGCTTTGTAGTCATCCTGTTGTGAAATTCCTTCACTAACAAGAGTATGAAACATGAAATTATAGTGTTGTGTGGAACAAAGTTTATTGAACTGTCATGTTCAAAGGTCCTATTAAGCTGTCAGCTTGGTCTGCTTTGTCCTTGATTTTGCTCCACTGAAATTTGACATGGTTTCACTTCTCAAAGCCAAACCTTTCCATACTGACCTCTGTCTCCACCCTGGTTAATGCCCTTCAGAAAGATTTTTTGATACCTCAAGATGTCATGATTGTCTCTGGTCAGAAGTCCTTCTTCATTCCTTGTTTATTTTTCTTTCTAACATCATGGTCCATATTCATGCCTGTGTAGCTCTAGGGTACTAATTTGCCTCCAGAAGGGTAGTTCTGGCTGGTGGGCTGGTATCTGTGCAAGCATGTTGGCTGTCCCTAATGTTATTCAAATTAAATCCAGGTCTGGGTGGGAGTATTTGCAGATGAATTCATGTGAATCTTTGTGAAGAAAGCACGGATAGACCTGATAGTGACTTTAGTGATGGTGGTAATAATAGGAAATCATGACTGCTGTGATCAGGGATAGACTTTCTTCTTTTCTAATAGGTATGGCTGAGTATTGTATTTATTTCCTGTAAGGACTTTTTCTAACTTGTGTTGATACAAGGAAAACATATTTCCATTAAAGAATGTCTTTGGAGAGATTTTTGCTTCATTTACATTTTATTCATGGCTGATTTACTTCAGAGTAACTATTACTGGTATTTATTTGATAGATTGCTTCCCACAATGTACCAAGCAGTTGTGGCCCTCTTGTTTCTTGAGGAGCATTCTGATCCTGGCATGGGCAGACACAAAGCTTCTGCCCAGCTATGCAGCCCCTCCCTGTGCTGTAGGTATTACTCATCCTGTTCTCTGCTTGTGCCATAGCACCCTGCTCAGGATGGGCCTCTTGTCACTTATCTTCACAAGATTAAGGTCTCCTTAGAAAAGAGGGAGACCATCCTATCATACAAGACCAGCAATGGCACTGAGTGATCTGTAATTGATGTGGCTGTGTGAATCATCTGCTTTTCTTGTTTTAATATTGGAGACCACAGGGTGGGCAAAGGGAGAGACAACTATGAATTCTGGAGAGGGTTTGCCTTAAATTTGTCAATCCCTTGTACAACATCTGCATGTTGTTTTGCTTTCTTCCCTGCCACTTTAGAGAGCCCTGAATCAGTGAGGAATAGATAGTTCAGTTCTTAAAGCAATGATTCTGTAACTACACACAGTTGGGGAATGTGCTTCTGGTGGATTTGTTCCATGAAATGCAAGGGAAGGATTCATGAGTACATAAAATAACAGCCTAATCAAAGAAATAAACAAGAACAAGTCTGTAATCTTCACAAAATTGGGGGAAAAAAGTGCTTCTGATGGACTTGCTCCTACTGTTTTCTTTGTAGCTGCTTCCAGAGCTCAGACCATCTGTTCCTTGTTGTAGGTTGTTAAGTGAAATGTGCTGCCAATACAAATAGCTCTGCTTGATGTTTGTTTGCATAAATTGTTTTGATAGCTTCATGACGAATTTTAAGGATTACTTACAGGGGTAGGACTCTGTGGAGGAGGAAATATAAATTTGATGATGAATGTTGGAATCCATTAATTTGTTTGGAATTTATAATAAAAGTGAACATTCTATGTGTTTGTTGGAGGCGAGGGAAACAATTTCATCTTGATCCCAGAAGGTAATGGTGACAATATGTTAATTTGGCCACATTGCAGTAAATGTGATCAGTCTGCCTTCACATCTAAGTATAGTTGCCTTCACTTGCCCAAATAAACTATTCAGTATATCTAACTCACAAAATTTCAAAGAAGTGGAGCCTGCTTGGGTTTTGTGTGCCTTGGGAATCTCACACTCAGCTTTGTCTCCCTCTTTGATATTGGACATTTGTGTGGGAACAGTGGCTTTGAAATGAGTGTCAAAGGTAAGTGAGAGAGGTGGAGGGGAGTCACACAAGTTAAATGGTGTATTGTGGGATCTGTGGTGGTGGTGTCATGTGTGCTATGGCATGTGGGGAGATAATTCCTACTTCCCAAAACTAGTGATCTAAAGGCCAGAAGAAGATGGAGGAAGTGTGCCTAAGGAGGGAGAGAGGATTTGAGTAAAGCCCTTTAAGTCAGTGACAGGGCTTGTGTAGTCAGACTTCAACAGGAGGGTGCTGCCTGATAGGGAAATGTTTGCAAATAGTGGGCTTGGAGCAGCTGATACAGAAGCAACTCTTTTTTTTTCCTTGCAGTTGTTTTCCTCTTCTTAATAGAGATCTGTTATCTGGTGGCTTATCTTTAGCCTTACAGTCTAGGAGCTTCGAGTGGTTGAAAATCAAGTGGCTACCTCCCTTCTCACCAAACTGTTGGGTCTGAATTTGGAATCACTGGCCAGTCAGACGTTCCTCTTGTCTCTGTGAAGCTGTACATTAAAAACACAACCACACATACACACACATGCTCCTTAGCTGCTCATCACAGCTTTGCAGTGGTAATTCTCTGGTTTTAAGTGAATTGACCTGGCTGCTTTCATCTTCAGGTAATGCAGCCCCAGTTTATAATTCAGACCAGGAGCTTATGGAGATTTAGAAAGAGGCCCAGAGCTTTGCTTTACTGTGCCAGTTAAAGCATTTATACTGATGACAGTTAAATTGTTGAGGGCTCTGTTATTCATTTACATCACAGACACTAAGGTCCTCTGACGACCTACTGCAAATGTAAGCCAGATGTACCTAAACATATCTATTGTACATTTTACTTCATTTCAAACACTTCTCCTGACTTTCAACTCAAACCTTCTGTCTGTCTTGTCATGCTACAGTATTTAATGATATTTTATTGCATTAGTTCACAAAACCCTTGAGTTTTTCAGTTGTCCTAAGCTAATGGACTGGATCTGTACCCATTTGCTAATACAAGATCTTTTTTAGTAGGTAGCAGAGCTATTAAACATAAATCAAGGTTTCCGATAAAATATTAGGTTTCTGCTGCATCTTACAAAAGGAGAGCCTGCAGTTTTACCTGATGATTGTATCTTACAAGCTATAGTTAAATCTTGTTTGGGGATTTACTGCATTCCATACCCAGTAATTTCGTACAAATCCATAATGATTATTTTGTATGCTCCTTTCATTTAGCTCATAAAAGAAATCACATAGCTTGCTAGCTGTAGAAATGAGAGCAATCCACTATTATTTCCTTTGGAAGGATGCACTGAGAAACTGATTTTTCAATAAAAGGAAATTTTTTACTGTTTAACCTGTGTATCAAAAATCAGACAGTAAAGAGGTATCCTGCCTTGATAAGGCAGAAATAGCCAGGCTTGCTACAGGAAGAAAAACAACATGTCACAACACTCAAAGTCTTTATATGTTCTTTTGACAAATAGGTTAAAATAGCTTTGGTAGAGACTTATAATTTTTTTTTTTTTGTCATATCTTTGTGAGTAAACAGGTGTCTCCTGTTCACCTTTGGAGCAGGGACTTTTCCTTTTGGAAGACAAAGGTTGGTTGTTTGGCACGTTCCCTGGTCCCAGCTGTAGAAAGTGCTCGACAGAGGCTTGGCTTAACATGGGTTTTGGTACATCCTTCTAAAGTGTCTCCACTCCCTGCTGCTATTTTTAAGTACACACACAAATCCTTCTGAAGAAAATGTGATAGTGGTTAGGCTGTCCTGAAGTATTGTTCTTGATAGGAAAGCACTGAAGGATACCATTAGGAGCATATGCTCTCTCAGTGTGGGTTGCAGAGGATATAACTGCACTGCTATTTGTACCATAGCAAGCCAAGAAACATGTGACACAACTTGATCTCATTTTTAGCCATGTAAATCTGGAGGATTTTTAAAACAAGTTTTGGAGTTGGTTTAAAATTACATATTGTGAATCAGAGTACAGTGTGGCTTGTTTCTTGGTCAGAATGTACATACAGTCAATTGGAGCTGGTTGGGAACTCCTGATAAAAGATTTCTTTGGAAATATTGATGGAATGAAAGAAAGCTTTTCTGACAATGGATCTGTCTGAATGTCTTGGGTCTGAAATAAGGGAGGGAGCAAAATGGGGCTGTTCACCCAAAATAGCTGCAAGGATATCCTGGGGATAGGGGAACCCCAGGTTCAAGTTCTCTCCCAGCTCAGGCTTGTGGTTAGCCTTGCACTTATAACGGGGTGAGTCTGTTCCATTTTGGGGTGGTAGGATGCAATGTGTTGAAGCTCTGTGCTGGAGTGCAGTGCAGAAAGAAAACTAGCTTAGAGACATCAACCATTACCTTGTGGAATAGGATTCCTGGTTGTAGCTTGCAGTGCAGCTGTTCTTTCTTCAAACTTGAGTCCACCCTGGTTTGGAGGCAATGGTACCAGCACCAAAATTTTTGTTCTCTGCTATAGCAGTATTTATCATGCTCGTCAACAATGCAGGGTATCAAAAGGAGAAGGCCAATAAATGGATCTATGGTGCTGTTGCAAAGTGACAAGAAGACAATTCCACTTTTATAAAGGTTTTGTTTCACAGACTGAGTTTGGTCTGATGTTTTTATTTGGTCAGCTTTCTGTTGAGTAAACTTGCAAATGCATCTATGTTGGGGCCAGGCTAATGATATCAGATGCCTTTTTTCTGGGTGATAACACCAGAGTGACCTTATAGAGACTCTGTTTCTCCAAAGAAAAACAATGTTAACTGTTGACTAGACACTATCATTTGAAATACAGTGCTGTTTAAACACATGGGACTTGTCATCCTATATCACTGAAAAAACAGAAGCAAGCATGGTGGAGTTGGTGGTCAGTGGATGAAAGCGGTTTTTCTTTCAACATTTCCTCANATTCAAGCTTTATGTGTAAACCTCTAGAACTAGCAGTGCCAGGAATGTGATCACCTTGACGAGAATTTAGGAGACAAAGGAACAGTTGCAGCTGAAGGTGGCTCAGGCTGTTGCTGTCTGGGGCTCAGAGTTTGTAGTTCAAGGCATCTCCTACAGCCACTCAGAGTTCTGGGGGGAGCTGCTGACTTGGGGGCCATTGCCTGGGCTCTGGGGATGACCCCAGCTCTCCACTGGATGTCAGTGTTCCCCAGGAATGCAGCTGCCAGAGCACTTATCTGGCAGTAAAAAAAAAAAAAAAGGGGGGGGGAGAAAGACTAAAGAAAATTAAAGAACAAAGCAACCTTGACTCTTTAGAAAAGTCATTTAGGAGCAAGTTTTGTGATTGTTCAGCCTGAATTATAAGGCAAACTTTGACAGAAAGATCATGTTTACACTAAAACACATCTTACACAACTTCCGGGCTCACATGCCAAAGAGAGTTGGATTTAGTTTCAGAAAAAACAAATGAACATTCTTCATTCATCTCCCTACAGTTTTGATATTTTGATATGCTGCAAAGTGAGTGATTCTGTTTTTGTGTCTGACAGTTTTTCTTTTTTCACTAGCCACAAAAAAATATTTTTTCAAATCAGTGAAAGCATGAGCATGTCACTAAATGATTGATTGCTTGCTGGGTTTCAGCCTTTGATAATTAAGCTTAACACAATGTCTCCTCTTCACTAGAGAATGGTATTGTGCCAAATTCAAAAGACACATGAAAAATTGAAATCAGAAAATAAAAACCTTTTAAAAACCAACTGCTCCCATCTGTTGTGCAGCTCAGAAGGGAATGTAACAGTGGAAGAGACACAGAGCACATAAAACAGGAGGAGGAAGAACGGTGAGCTTTGAGGCTCCACCTTCCACACTCACAGAAGTGCCTTCCTGTGAAGATCTTGCTTCCTGAAGATCTCTGGTTGTTGTTTGTTTGGGTTTTTGTTTGTTTTGTTGTTTAATCCACTAAAATGGATTCACAAAGGGAATTTGAAGAAGGATTTTGCTGAACAATGGTGTGGGGTTTTGTAGCATTAGTCCAGCTGCATCTTTGCAGACTCACTGATGGTGTGTTGGGTGTGTAGTCCTGCATCTTACTTGGAGCAAGTTGTTTGTGACAAAAGGGCAGACTTCTGAATGGAAGTCCAGAAGAGAGTTCTGGCCGTGATGTGGGGCACATCTGAGGGCCCTTTCACAAATACAGAAAAAAGCAGCCCAAATCCTGCACTGCTCTTTCATAATGAGTTTTCTCAGCAATATTAACAAGCCTTGTATTTGTTAGCAACTCTGACTTTACCTAATCTGTCACAAGGTTAGCTCCTTTAGTCGGGCACAAAGTTTAGGCTGGAGTATTTAAACTGCAAAAAAAGAAAGAAGATGCAAATATGTGAAAGCCCTGGCTGACCTAAGAATTAGAGGGGAGTATCATGGTGGAAGTTCTGGTTCTTTGAGTTGAGATCTCTTGGCCTTTAAGTTTCAGAAGAATACCAGTACTCCAGGATCAGAGTTTGGCTTTACAAAATCTTGAAGATGGGACTCTTCAAGAGAAATCGAGGAGTCTGCTTTGAGAAATACTTTTGGCCTGATTTTTAGCCCAGTTAATTCAGTCAACCCAAGCTAAGAATGCTCTTTTGCATTACAGAGCCACTTGTGAAGGAATGAGCCTGTCCCCTGGGGACAGGAGTGACCAGCAGTGACAAACCAAGCCATGAACTGACCTTGCTGCTTATGAGAGAGGTGATGGGTGTGCAGAGAGAGGCACTGAGCAACTCTGAAAGGTGAGTAAAGCTTGTGACTGACTGCCCCATGTGTCTATGGTGTTCCAGAGGTGTTTGTCTACACCTGGAGGAGTTTCTTTCTGTGGCAGTTATGCACAGCACAATGTTGAAGTAAAGCTCTGCTGGAGAAATATGATGGATAGAGATTGCAAGCCTTCCTCTGGAAGTGGCCTGTGCTTGATCTAAAACAGTGACCCCAGGTCATGAATTCTCTTTGTATTTTGAGACAGAATATATGTGTCTGATGTGCAAACTGTGTAGGGACATGAGAGAGCAAACCACCTTTGCCCAAAAGGCATCTTCATGTCTCTCTGAGACTGGTAGCCAGACCTGATTCAAGAAAGGGATTCTGGGAAAAATTAGAAAAACCTGGGCAAAAATTTATTTTGGTCAAAATAGGAATTTACCAGTAGGGAGTGAATAAACCAGACTGAGAAGCATTTTCCTCTTGTAGCTGGTTGAAGCATTGACTTTTATAGAAGCTCTGCAACCTCTTGAGCTCCTGTAAAGCTGTGCCAGAGGGGTTGACTGAAACACTTTTTAAAAAATGGGTTACTTTATATTGTTCCTCAAGGTTGTTAGTGTTGTCCAAGTTAAGCTCCTTGTCGTGCTCCTTGTTAAGCTTCTTGTCTTCTGTAAACTCTTATGAACTGTCATATAAAAAGACAAATGGAAATGTCTGCTTTGCATTTTTATCCTCTCCTTTGTCCATTACCTTGTTTTCCAGCCTAAACTGTCATAATGTAGTGGGCCAGGAGTTACAGTATTTAATGTCTCACAAATGTAGGCATGGAAAACTGCAAGTAAATGAGTTACTGTGTTAAGTTGATTTTTGACTAGTGAATAAAAGCAACTTGTGCATGTGTGACTGATGGTGAATTTCAGCTGAGATCATGGTGCTAAAAGTAGGGTCAGGCAAGACACAGTGGAGTTGGAGTCCGTGCAGTCAGACCTGGTTTTGAGTTGCAGCAGGAAAGACTGAACCTTGTGACATTTAGATATGATGCAAAGTTATTTGATTTGCTCTTTTTAATCTTCTAGGTTAAGTTTTCATATGCAAGTAGAAGAAAATGGCAAACAACATAAATATAAGAAATGAGATGCTTGCCTGTAGCTTTAGGAATTTATTGTCTGAGTGATGCTAAAGGTGTCTTCTGCTGATTATGGAAATATTTTCTGAATTAGATACAGCTGGAGAACTGTCTGATAGGAAGCTGAAAACTGGTCTGCCCTGTAGTGCCTGTGGTCAAACATGCTGAGAATCTCTCCCCTCTTCCCCTGACTTTTTTGAGGTGTCAAATACCTGTAAAGCTCTAGGAGCACCAGACCTGAAGGGATATAAACCTGGTGAACTCTGCTGTATTCACTGAATTACAGTAATGAGTTAAAGGGGCAGATAGAGGTGGCCTGATTGACTGCAGGGCTGGTTGCAGCACTCCTCCTGCTGAGAAGCCAGGCTGCAGAGATCCCATCTAACTGACATCAATGGGAAATCGGCATCTGGGCTGCTAATTTTGTGTGTGATTCTTTGTAAAATGTAATCTTTACCATTCGTTCCTACAATGTGTTTTCTTTCCCTGTGACCACCACACAGTGTTTATTTGATCATCCTGAGAACCCACATCTTATCTGGTCTTCTAACTTTTTCCTTTTGAAAGAGATAACGAAGGAAGGGCGATCAGAGCAGCAAGGGAGAGTGGGGTATTGTGAATAAATATCCCACTTGCATCTGCACAGCTAGTCACAGTTGAATATTAAAGATCCTGTTATTTTCAGCAGCCATTAGAAAGTGAGACTTTAAATTCTGTATAATTTTTAGTGGAGCTGTAGTTTTGGCTTTGTTTTTCTTCGAAGAAAGATACAGGCATTGCTTCACACTGAGATGCTTGTGAAGTTCAGGCTGTGCATGTGGGAATTAGAAACAAATAGGCTTAATTTCCTAAGGTCTTACAGGACTGTTAATGGTTAAGCACTGCTTAGGGACTGTGCTTTCTTCCTTTACCAGTTCTCTCCCCTTCATCCAAAAGAACAACATTTTAACTTCATACAGTCACTAGGACAAGAAGTTACTTTGTAAGTGACCCTTGAATATTTTGGTTCTTGTGGCTGACCCTGGGTTAAAGGATACCAAGATAGCTCAAGCCTGCTTTTTGTCAGCGTTTCCACTCTACAGGAACTCCTGGAGATGCCTTGGTGGGAATCCAGTGATAAAACTGGAGCTCATTTCTCACTTACAGAAAGGAAAACAAAACTGAGGAAAGAATGCTTCCTGCTACTCTTTGGTCAGTCGATAAGCTTAATTGGCCAGGCTTGCCTGCTGTACATTGATTGTACCTACTAGTAAAAGAGCTATTGATTGGCACTTTATTTAGCACTGGCTTGCATGGACTATAGTTCCTGCTAATGTTATTATTACATCAACCTTTTCCTGTTCCCCAGTTCTTTAGTGCAATAAATTATGTCAAATGCCTCTAGTGTTTTCAATATTCTTGGACAGTTTTCTTTAGGTTTCTGACCTCCTTAGTAGACAGTGTGTCATCTCTAGTATGTGTGAAAATGTCTAATGGGATGCAGGAGGAATGTAGATGCTAACCTGTTGTGGAAAAGTACTGGAATTTTTATGCCTACATTTTGGTTTAATTTGCCCTCAGAAATCAAAGAAATGGATATTCCTTGACATCCATTTAATGTGACTGTGATTAGTGAGCAGTGGTGGCAGGTTAATGGAGACAAATATCTCTATCTGGAAACTTGCACTGTCTTTGTAACCTTGCTATTGCCAGTGGTATCTCAGTGCCCAGAGCAGTGCTCCTGTGCCTGTCACTGGAGCAGATCTGGCACCTCTGGTGGGAAGTCTCAAGACAGGAGGATTTGGGGCTCAAGAAGGTAAACTGGTGTTTCAGACCTGGTATTGGTTGGTTCCCAGTCTGCCACCATAAGTCCCATTATTGTGGATGAATGAGATAATTTTCTGCATTCATTTACAAAATAAACATGGCTAGAGCCTAGGACAAAGTCCTGCTTCAGCAGAGGCACTATGTGTGCTACTGCAATATGTCTCCTTAATATGTTTTATAAAGAAAAGGTCTTGAACATCAATGAAAGTCTGGTAGAAATGCACAAGAGCTGCTCAGTACTAGTACATAGTCCTCTTTTTCTCTGGATAATAATAGTGAAAAAAAATTAAACAGTGAAAATATTCACTTTTCAAGTTGTACATGAGTTTAGAGGGAGGTTTTTTTCAAATTTTTTTTTGTCAAGTTTCAGTCTTTGCAGCTGGATGGAGGAGCTTTGTGTGGGCATTACTTAAAAGCAGTAGTGAATTAGGTAATATCTAATTCTTTACTTGCTAAACTTGAAATTCAGGAGACATGGCTACAACTGGTGCTCTGAATTTTTTACAATCTCCCCCATACCCATCAAATAATCCTCAGATGAAAAAATGTTTGTTTAATGAAAAGTTGGCAGCAAAATAAATGTTGCTTGTTTCCTCCTATTAAGGCTGTTTCTTCTGGCATTTATTTCTAATGCTTTTAAAAGAACTTTGTATTAAAAAAAAAAAAAAAAACAAATCACCAAAGCAACCTTCTATGAAAAAAACATTTTACATCTCAAACAACAAGACTAGCAAATAACTCTGTATGACATTCCAGAGTAAACTGTGTTTTTTCACAACTCTAAAGGTTTAATTGTCAGAACACTGGCATGTGAGTATCCTGACTGGAGGTGTGAAAGCCCAGGGCCTTGGTTTTGATACCATAATGGACTTCATAAGGCAGTGCTGATTTACAGCAGTTGAGGACCTGGCCCTGAGGACACTTGACATCCCTTGTGAGTCTTGGGGAGTTTTAGAACTCCATTCTTGCTTCTCACTCCCAGTATGGTACATCCCATGAGGAGTAAATTACTTGTGCTTTGCCTAGGAGTACACTGCTACAAACAACTTCAGTGAGTTTTGCACTGCCATATTTACTTTTTATTTCAGTGAGTTTTGCATTGCCATATTTACTTTTTGTTTCAGTGAGCTTTTAACTTGTGAATGTTGCCCTGCATTGCAGTGCTTGCAGAGTGCATCTATGCATAGCAGCACTTGTTGCATCCCCTTGTGTTTCACGAGTTTCAGCAGTGGGGTGCTGCAGATGCTTGCTGCAGTTGTTCCAGGTCTCTTTGGCCCTGCTGGGCTGTCCCAAAATACCAGAGGAGGGGTAGGGGCTGGTGCTGTGCAGCACAGCAGGAGGCAGGCTGTTGCTGGAAACTTGAAGCAGTTGTGAGAAGTCTGCTGTGCCTGTGCACACTGGGACTTGAGGTGCTTTATAAATCTGAGAGCCTGGCTGCCTCTCACAGGGAGAGGGGAGGCTCTCTGGGGTTGCCCCCTGCCAACTGCAACTGCCCCCTCCAAACACTGCAACAGCTCAAGGCAGTGCTCAAATAAGGACTATAAAATATGAATGTGCACCTAGGCCAGCTATTTTAACAGGGCTGTAACTACTGCAGGTAATGTGACAACCCTGTGCCCTGCACTTGTATAATAAATGCTGGCACTGGGATGCACACAGGAAAGGCTCTGAGGAATACCTGTAAGACTACAGAACAAACTGTGGAACTGGACCCATCACAGAAGATGTTAGTGAAGTGAGGGTGTATTGGGAAATGCAACAATCTTAACCCAGAAATCAAGTCCACTGAATGTAAATATAGGTTAGAAATTGATGTCTTCTGCTGTTAGTGTTCCTTCCTGATGTTCCTCGGCTCTGAGCTTGGCTCCTGGAGGAAAGGTTCCATTCTTTAGCTGGGGCAAGTTAAAAAACAGAGAGCTAATTCCATATTTATTTTTCAAGAAGCAAAATTCAGCTTTACAACTTGCATTCAGATATACCAGGGTGAGTTTGACAGGGCTTCATACCTTGCAGTGCTCCCAAGGCAAGTATTAATTGCCCCATAAAACACACTGTGTCATGTCTTGTGGCTCAACGTGTTACAGGTCTGTGCAAACTTGTTTTATAGCCCTAACAGCCCACTCCTGCTTCTGAGAAATGTTTTCCTTTTAATGGGGGAAAGAAAAACAGCATTTAAAAATATTATAACGGTGACAAGGAAGAAGGAATGCTATAGAATTTCCATGGGCCAGAAAAGCTGTCGCAGATTAAACACCTGTTATAAATGGGTGCACATATATTATTTTGTATTAAGGGGTCTTCTGTCTAGAGAACAAATCCATCTCCCCTAATTTGACGCCCTACCTGATATCTGGGCCAAATGTTGCCTTAATTTGTCTTAGGGCAGAAACAGAAGAGAGAATGTGCAACTGCAGCCACATCCCCTGGCTCAGCAGTGCGCCAGTGGAGCTGTGCTTGGGGCTCCAGAACGTGCCATGGGCTTCATAACCTCACTGCATGCACCAGCCAATTGCTGTGGATCTGACTTATTTACCCAGGATGTTTCCACAGAAATATGGCAACTGAAAACAACAGAGTAGACCTCCTGGCCATTGAGAATTGTGAGTGTCCTTTCCAAGTCTTCCAGTTCCCACTCCCACATCTCCAGGAATGACGATAAGCAAGCCAGCAAGCAGATTCCAGCCTAGCCCCAAAGAGTCACACATGGTGCAGCTTTACTGGGGTCAAAAAGGATTATTTCCAATGTCTAATCACAAGCATGTGGTTTGAGCCTGATCAGAATAAGCTCAGCTCCTTGGCCCATTCCTTCCTGGTTGTCTTTCCAATCTTAATTCTAGGCAAGCCCCAATAAGGCGATTGGAACTTGCTGCTCCTCTTTAAAAGGTATTTTTAGCCCATTCCCCTCTGTGCAATAAGTAGTTAATACTGGATTTAGTACCTGCTGTGCTGTGAGCTATTACCTTTGTGATATGGGAGCATTTTATAGCCACTTTTCACTCTGTACCACTGGCAGAATGATTTCATGATGTTTATAGATGTTGAAGATTCAGACCTCAGATTTGTCGATGTGCTGCCAAATATCTAGCATAGGCATCCAATTAAACTGCAGTTTAGTTTTTCATGGGTTTTGCTTTGCTATATCTGGATGATTTTTCTGCTTTTAGGTCAAAAATGAGGAAAGATCCAAAGATATTTAAGTGACAGGTCTCTGGCAATGAGTTCTGACTGAAGTTTACTTATAAAAGACTGTAACAATACAAGTTTTCTACCAAAGCTAAAGCTAAGATGAGGATCTTGCTGAGGTTTGGGCTAGAATATTTTTGTTGCTGCCTATGCTATATGATATACACAACTTCTGCCTGTAAAAAATGCACAGTATTTTGAGGAACTGCTGCTGCACAGTAGTTGAGCAAGAAATTCTTTTTGTTTGCAAGTAATTTGATGTGAAGTGAAAGGATACTCTAATTTATAAATAGATAAATATTGCTTTTAGAAGTGTTAATTCTATTATATATAAATATTTTCCATTTTACAGTTGTAAAATCAGTTGAAGTTAGAACATAATTCATAAACGTTCCCAAGATTTATGAAGCGTTCCCTTTGTGTTCTCCCCAGGACTCACAAGGGACGTGTTTCCCCTGCCATATGAATTATCCCTTGTGAAATCCATTTTTTGTGATTTATCAATCCTCTATAGCCTCACTTGCAGGCTAATGTATCTGAGAGCTACTGTGTGTAACAGTCCCTTAAATCAAGGGGAAATAAGGAGGTTTGTTAAAGTAGATTAAGAAGCTGAAGGGGGCAATTCCCCAAACCACTACTCATGCCTGTGTCCTCGCTGCTTCCAAGAGCTGCAGTTATAGAAGAGCTTTGTGCACTTGCCCTCATTCTCAGCCTGCTTCTGCTACAGTTGAGGCTGTTCTGTGATCTGGGGCAGGAGGCTGAGGAAATGAGCCATTTTTGAGGTCACCAAAAACTGCATCTTTTGGATGAAAAAGTAAGGCCAGGAGAAAAAGTTTGAGGAGGAAGACATCTCTACAATTTAAGACTGATAGAATACAAAAACTGTCTCTGGCCCATCAGAAGCAACAGCAACAAAAAAATAAAGCAAAAAAACCCCACAAACAAAATGTGCGTTCAAATTGTTGCTTCCCAAGGCTTCAAAGTGAGCTCACACATGGACTACGGTGTGGCATGCATTATAAGAAATGTGATATTGTGTCACTTTGATGTGCACAACATCTAAAAAAAACCCAGGTTTTATGATCCAGGATAGTTTTGCTTCAGTTTCCTGGCTGAGTCTTGTCACAAAACTCCCAGGTCATGTCCATGGAGTGAGTGCTTTCAGAGGCAGTGCCTTCTCAGCTGGTTAAAGCTCCAGGAGGGACCATGATTTCAAGGTGGTATTCTGGGCATAACACTGGAACATTAAGTGCTCCTTGGGGTTTTCCTTGAGTGCCAGCAGAGCACTGTAGCACCTGGGATGATCTCAGGTTGAGAGCCTGGAATCTGGTAAAAACAAGGCATTGTGAATTATCACCTACATGGCTGGGTTGGTGAGAAGACACAGAAGAGACTGATTTTTCACAGCTCTTCTAGAGTAGGGCAGCTGCCAAGGCCATGAAACTCCAGTGAGAAGCCTCAGGCTCAAGGCACAGGGAGCCCTGGTGGCACAAGGCAAGGGTCAGGCTCAGCCTGGGAAGGGAGGCTGGAGTGAGTGGCTGCTGCTGCTGGGAGACTCTTGAAGCATAGGGCTGCAGAGTATTTGGGAATATTTTGTTGCTACGTGACCAAAATGACTTTTCATGGGAAAATCAGTGATAGTAGCAGGATTCAAGATGGTTAAAAATTAGGCATGAGGTAGATATGTTGTTAATATTGTGCTTGTTATCAGTGGAAGAAACTACATAATTTCTTTAAGGGGAGTGACCTGTTTTATTCCCATCTAACTTGAATGAGTTTGTGCAAATGCAAAATTAGTTTTCTATACATGTCCAAGCTGTCTGTAACTTTCCAGTGCAGCTGTCTGTAACAGTCCAGTACAGCAAATGAGACTTCAAAGTGCAACTGGTGTTTGGATTTAGAATTAAAAGTTACTTGTGCTGACTGGATGATACAGCCCACATAAAAATAAATTTCCTTCTTCTCTGGCAAAGTGTATCAAATAATATCATGACTGGTAGCTCAGATAATACTTACGATGAAGGGAAAAACAGCATTACAGAAGTAGGAATATAGTGTAATTGTAGTGAATTGAAGTTGCATAGAATAAAGATATGAATTACAAGGAGTTTGTCATGAAGAAAGGTAAAAGGTGAGCTTGAAATTAATTACTGCAAGTTTGCAGCTTATAGCAGTGGCTTTGGAGATGGGATGAGTTAGTAGGTAACCAAGAAATCCCCTCTCACTGAACATCAGGAAAGGAACTTGGCTTAGAAACAACTTGTTGCATCTTTTATGTTTCTTTATCATTAGCACACAGTTCTATCCCTTAGTGACAATTCTCCAAAAAGGATTTTGTATGTGGAACTGATGCAGGTGACTCTACGTGTAGGTTATAAAATGTTTTTGGCATTAGTTTGAGAAATGGGATTTCAAATATAAATGGAGATGAGATGATGTTTTGGTAGCAAAATGTTCCTACCAAATTTGTTTATTGGGGTGGGGAAAATGAACAATATATAAGCTTATGATTATGAATGCAAACATTTATTGACTACTTTGAGCCAACTCAACACTTAAATCACTGGTAGCATCTTTTAATATTGATTAAGGTAAATACTCCACTGATAGCATTAGTCAATATATATGTGTAAATCAACATGTGATGGTTTTACTGTATGTTTAATGTTTTTGAGTTATGCGCTTCTGGTGCTGAAACAATGAACCCGAGGCTGGAAATCATTTTGGTCCTGACAAAAGGTGCTGCCTTTCTTAAAACATTTACATTTGAGGTAATTGGCTGCAGCACCTGACAGCACCAGTGTAGCCTGATTGAAGCCGTGTCCCAGCAGTGCCACTATAAACCACAGCACAGAGAGTTCATAACCAGGGCAGGTTTGGAGGGGAAAAGGGAGGGCACCAAGTTTTTAAAGCTGCAATGTGATACATAAAGTCTCAGTAACTTGATCATTTTGAAAACCTCTTTAAATAAATCACGTCACATTTAGGAAAATGTTTAATGTGTTTAATGTGTAGGAATTGTTTGGCTAGAAGTCCAGAGCTAGTCATTCAGGGTAGCTTGATCTGTGCCAAATTAATGAATATCAGCCCATGTTCATGAATATTTAATGGATAGGAACTAATATAATTCACATGGCTTTGCTGCTTTCAACTCTCTGTACCAGTTTCCACATTCTTGCCCAAAGCATCAGTGCCTCCACAGGGGAAATATCATGTGTGTCGTGTCTCATGATGCTATTGCATACATTATTTAAATATCACACTTAGCACTCAGTATTACACAAATTTAGGATTACCCTAAGAAATGGTTCTCAGTACCTGTTCACTGAAAGCAGGATATGGGTTTAGGCTGAGCTCAGGCTGTGGTTTGGCCCCTACTGGAAACTGGCTGAAGATTAGTGTTCCTCAGAGTTGCTCCTCAGTGATATCACTGTGGAAGAATAAACTGGTACCAAAAGAGTTGGACCTTTCTTCTGTTATTGATTCCTGAAAGAAGTTCAACCTTCTTGTAACTAACCACAAAATATTACCAAAAAGCCTCAAAAGAGGCAAATACACCAAAACAGATAAAATCAAGCCCTAGGAAGTCCAGAGAAACTTGCCATTCCTCTTTTACTATTATATTTTCATTGGCATATTCCCATGATCGGGCTCTCCATGGAATTGTAATTTGATGACACTAATGATTACCCAGGAATAATTTTTCCACTGGGGAGAAAAATGTAGCACAGCCAATTTGGGTGATGACATAAGTGATTCAATGGTTTAAATAGTAATAAAAATTGAAATATCTTAGTAAGGGTTAATTGAAGAGTTTTCTTCCAAGCCCACTTAGCTAAAAGTAATTAAAAAGGAGAGAAAAACCAACATAATTGAGGCTATTGATATTGTGAGGGTTAAAAATAAAAAAATGCTGTGTCAGTTTCTGTCCTTGGAGAGCCTGAGGAACCCTCAGGCACCATATTCACAGTCATTTCAGGCAAGTAAATAAAACCAGAAAAATATCTTAGGCCATTGCCTGGAGAGGGGCTTAAAAATATTAAGAAAATACAAGAGCAATAAACAGTCCTTGCAGCTTTCCCTGAAGCAGAAATACTGTCAGGAATAGCTTTTAAAAATAATAATAAAAATATCCAGGATCTTCTGGGTGTGACTGAGCTTAGCTCTGGTGATGTTTCAGTGACATACATCAAAGCAAACCTTCAATGTGTGAATTTGCCTGACACATTTTTAAAGTCTCCATGGAGCATTTGCTGCTGTTATCAGTTAGACTTGAGAACCCTAATTATATTACATTTGGAATTTGATGGTCTGTTTTATGCAGGAGGTCAGCCCAGACTGTAATGGTCCCTGCTGGCCTTCGTATTTATGCATGTAATGAGTAAAACATCTCATCCTGCAAACACTTGGGCAGCTGGATGTATTAGCATACAATAGATGATTTCAGGATCATTAACCACAGGGCTCAGTAAAGTTATAGCTCTAAATATTTGGAAACTCAAACCCTAAATATCTATTACTATTTCCTTAAACTGAAATATTGCTGCTAAAATACAAAGGTACAAATTTTTTACATGTTTTTATGCAAGGCATGGTTTTGCATTAGTTCTCATCATGTCTGTTTAGATGCCTGCTGTTAATACAGCATGAATTGATGTAGTGGAGATGCAGTAGGGCTAGAGAGGCTTCTGCCCCAGTGTGAGTCACCAGCTCTCTTCATGGGCTCTTAGCAGGTGAATTCCTACTCTCTTGCCATGCTTGAGGACATTTCACTCGTGTATCTTGAAACTGCTCCATAAGGGAGCTGACACTATTTTAGCTTTCTCTGTCACCTCAGGGTGCTGCTAATGACTCACAGGTTGTAAGATGGACCTTCTCCTTGATGTCTCTTATGGGTTATTTACTTCTTTGATGCATGAGTGTCAGGAGATATCAAAACCCCAGCCTCCTCAAAAGCCTGTTGGAGGGAGTTGAAAGAAAATTCAAAATAGTAAAGCAGGAAAGTTGAGTAAAATATTTTTCTTTACTCAATCAATTTAATATGCAGTCAAGACTGAGCCAATGTAGTGATTTTCTTGTTTATAAGCATATAAAATTAAGAGTCATTGGCTCTCTTAGTTATGAAAATTGAGTTAAAACCCTGGTGTATTCTCTGTCACAGTTTTTTTTGACAGTTGTATTTCAGTCTTTGCTAAGTCCACTAATTGTGAGTAGCCTAAGAGCCACTTAATATGATAATTCCAATCCAAAACTAAGCAGAGGGATTGAATATTGGTTCTCCAAGGAAAACCTAAGATGGCACAGTACCAGAGATGATTTGCCTGGCATCACCTTTCCTCTGGCACTAACCAGAGATCAGAGCTTGTCCTTAGAAAACAATGTACTGGAAGAGCTCTATCAGACCAGAGAGCAATTGGTACCAAATTTTCATTTTTACATGCAGCACTCATGGAAATTGGTTTGTGCTAGGAAATGGATGCATTTATGGGGCCTGAGTTGAGCTCCAGTGGGGAGCAGTCACAGGAGGAGGCATTGCCAGACTTTCCTGGGAACATCCAGGTTTTCTTGGAAATAGCTGGAGTTATTAATAATCCCTAAGTACTGGCTGGACACAGTGCATGGGACAGATTCTCCTCGGTACAGATGCAAACTTGCACCAGGGAGGGAGGTGGGGACTTAGGGGTGTGAGATGGAGGTTTTGAAGTGCTGAAGAGGGGTAAAAATCCCGGGGTCAGAAGGCAACTTTTGCCAGGGAAAGTGGCTCACAACTGCTCCATCTCTGAGCTTTGGCTAGATGCCACAATCTAAGCCTAAATAATTTGTGATGGGATGACAAAAGCTCTTTTGACTTTCATGTTACACTGCACCTTTTGAATTTTTTAAGGATTGAGTCCTAGCTGCTTTATATGTGGATGGTTTTACATTTAATGAGGTGTTGCTAATTTTCAGTTTAGTCTATTTATTCTTTCTTATGAAGAGCAGAAGCAGCTGCTAATTCCCCTTGAGACTGCTCATGTAGAGTACCTGCACCCACCTACGTGTCCTCATAAATTGTTTCCTGAACTAAAATGAGCTCTCAGTATTCATTTACTTGCTTTTGGCAGATTTAAGTGGGAATATAAATCTGCATCCGCTTTTTGATTCACAAATGCGTTTTATTCCATAAAGAATTAATGTGGTCACATATGAAAACTGCACCTCTGTTTCTGCTAAGTTATAGTCTTTCCTTTCTGTCAAGTTCCTTCTCTCCCCTGCCTCCATTTGCCTGCTCCCACATTGCTAAATAACTGTAGTTTTAGTGTTGCCAGAACAGAATATTCACTAGCAATTTTCAATTCTGACATCCTAAAGCCCTAGAGTCATATTTCAGGCCTGGATGGCACTTAAAGGCCCATAATCTTTTGCTGAATGGGTTTTGCAATACGCAAGCTGAGGCAAATTATTCAGTTTAAGGACCTGAGCTGCTCCGGGAATTCAGGGCTCGAATGTGGCACACGTTGTTGTTTTTAATTATTTATTTATTTAGAAAATGTTTGAGCAGGAAAACCTGCAGGGATGGAACATTTCACATATCGTTAGTTCCTGGCACTGTGGCCTTGGAAAAGAAAATGCAGCCATTCCAGCATCCTTGGCATCTGAGTCTGAGCAGAGTGGGGAACCCTGGAAAAGCTCAGGGAGAAGGGCAGAGGAAGACCTTTGAGGGTGATCAGTCTCTGTCCAGTCAAGGAGAATGAGATTTGGTAACAAAAGATAAAATCCACAGGTTGTGCTTATAATGATGGGTTGATTTGTTTGATTGAGAGAGTTATGACTGTTTGTGGCCAGGTGAATCCTGGCAGTTTTTCCTGTATAATTTAGGAAAGGCTCTTTCAGGGCCTTTGTTAGAAAATCAACAGCAGGATGAATTCAAAAACTCTTTCTGCACCAAAAAAATGTTCATGATGAAGGCCCGAACTTCTATGTTCCCTGGAAAAATTTTCTAGGGTATCACAAGGATAAAGCTAATAATTTTATGCTATGGTTAATAAAAGATTCCCACTGGTGCTCCAGTAAGTTTAAGGATTACCCTTGTGAGCTGGGTCTGTGTTGTAACATAGTACATGAATACTTTTGGTAGCTTTATTGCTTCAGAGATAAGATGTGAAATAAGTCTGACTATGGCAGGACAGAAGATTTCTTTAAACCTTAGGTTAGAAAAAAAGAAAGGGGAAGTATATTTTGTATAATTAATAGTATAAATATGTTAAAATTTTAGTTCCTCAGTTCATATAACTGTTTCTGGATGTATTTTTATGCTTATAGAGGCTGTAATTATTTTATGACTTTATCTTTCCCCCCTGTGAAGTTCATGTAGCATTATCACCCCAGGGCTAATTTGTTGATTACTCCAGGGTTCTGCCCTTATTGCAACATGAGTAGTAGTTGTGTGGTTGTGGCATCAAGCTGTGGCAGCAGCCCAGAATCCGGTGCAAACTTCAAATCCCTTTGGCATGAAAACTTTGTAACTCAGTAACGCTATTCATACACATTACATACATCTATTTCACAGACGCGGTTGTTTCTTCTGTTCCAGGATTTAGCTAGAATGATGTGAGAGATCCTCCTTTGCGTGTGTCTGGCCCTCTCTGCAGTGTCCCAGGGGCTCCCAGTGTGGCTCCTGGTGGCAGTGGTGTCCGTGTGCTCCGGGCTCTGCTCGCACACCGAGGCTGGCACGCGCCGCTGCCGCGCTCTGGCACTGCCAGCGCGGTTTAACTCCAGCAGCCTGAGGAGCCAGAGCTGCCAGCACTGCAAAGGCATGGCTCTCACTGGGCATGAAGTATTTAAACTCGGATGGTTTTCTACCCCCTGGTAAGAAAGAGTTGGCAGCTTTCACCTTGGAGCTCTGATAATTTTTTTTTTCCCTTTCTTCCCACCAAAGTTTATGCAAGCTAAGTGAGCAGTGCCTGAGGTGCCTTCTTTGTGGAGCTGTTCAGTTGCTTCTTGCCAAATGATAGGGCTTCTGTAAAGGGGAACTTTATCACTTCTTAGTTGGTATTTTTTTGTGTAGTAAACCTCTATAAATAGCTTTTTGTTTGTCTGGAGCAGTTTAGATGAGATAACTGCAATTAAGATGCTGCTCTCAGAAAACCGCTTTAAGTTGATTTTGCTTATTTCGTTTAAAGTCTGTGTTTTTTTGCAATTCTTTTGGCTGCAGTTCTTATTGTAATTCAATATTTAGGAAAGGAGCTAATGGTACCAGCCAGTATCAGCTGAGCTTGTTGCATGCAGGTCCTACATGGGTTTGAGCACGCAGCACTGCTGAGGCCTCAGCCAAAACCCTCAACCCTCAAAACCACTGGGCTTGTGACTCAGGCCACCTCAGTCTGTCAGAGATTTTCCAGCCTCCCTCCATAAAGCGTGGGTTGGAAGGACACAAGGACACAGCCCTGTTCTGAACTGCTCTCCACGAGCTGCTGTGCCCACCAGGGCACCAACTCACTGCCCAGCACACTCTAGGCACAGGGCAACAGCCAGCAGGCAAGCCAGGAGAGAGGTGGGCACAAGGCAACATGTTAAAATAATCATAATCATACCTTACATACCATAATCATCCCTTCGCTTGAGCCCACTGGGTTGCCAGGGACTTGCTTGGGTCCAGGTCTCTGTTAAATTGGTCTCCACACACTGGCAGCAGCCTGGTTGTGACAGGCATGTTCTCAGGTTGTAAGACTGAGGAATTACTGAGGATCTTGGCTATCTGGGACCTTGAATTTTATTGACTTGGCTGTATTAAAGCATAACTTTTTGCCAAGCACTTCACTTTAGTCAGATGGAATTCACTGTTGATGTGTCATACATTAGGGAATCTTGCTGAGCTCCTCTGTACCTGTAATAGGCAGTGCTGGTGACACCAGTTAAGACACACAAATGTGGGTTGTGTTTGCATTGAAAAACTCTGAGTGTATTATTGGATATATTATTTTTGGCATTTCAGCATGGATCATTGCCTCCAGAAACATTTTGTAAGTTTTATATGCTTTTGCACTGTTAAACTGTATTATGTTTCCTATATTTGCATTGGCCTAAATCATTTGAATTTAGCTAAAACCCTGGATTTTGTTCAGCTTGCTGGTGGAAATTTATTTTTATTATATATCCAGATACATGAAAAGTCTTGAAAAACTGGGTGTGGAAAATCAGCTGCTTGTTTGCTTGGTGTATCCCAGGAAGAACACAGTGTTACAGAACTTTGTAATAGCTTAGTCCCAAAGCCATTACAGTGCTGGAGACAAGAATTACAAGTGTTGTAAGGAAGACTTTCTGCTTAAGTTGGGCTTGAAGTTTCTGAGAACATCTAAAATGTATGCTGTGTTGTGTGACAAGTCCCAAAGCAGGGTGAATTCAGTGGGTCGTGGCTGTAAAGGCACATTGGTGTGTTCTGGTGGGGTCTGGGCATCTGTGACTGCAAACAAGCACAGAAAGGAGTGAGGACTTGCTGCCTGTGGGTGTTTCAGGGGTCTGATGCATGGACTTGCTGTGTGTTTCAGAAAAACATTCAACATTTACTGACATTGACTGGGAGACTCCTGGGTTTGGGCTGGATCTGGGGTCAAGGCACTCAAAGTGTTTAAGAGTCTGGGTCTTAGTGCCAGTTTTGATAGAGGAAATGCTATTTGGAAAAAAAAAAAAGAAAAGTGGAGAAAGATGTGGATACTTGGTGATGCTAGAAATAATCTTAAGTGACTTCTAAGAAAATTGGGATTATTTTGCTTTGGGGATTTTTTTTAAACTAATTTCTTTTCTTGAAGAGGTAAAGTGTCTTTCTTCATACTTTAAGAACCTTTGTCGTCAATGTGATGGTCAATTTGTGAAGGGTTACTTCATCCAGTTATGCACTGGATTAATGCATTTAGATGAACTAAATATAACATTTTCAAAAGTCTTCTTTTCCAAGCAGTGGTGTCCAGGAGGGAATTCTCCTGCATGTGGCTGAGATATGTGTTTATTGTAGCTTTGTTTTCACTGGCAGTGAAGTTCTGAGAAGTCATTTCCTTCAGGTTTGATGCATCCTGGTTGCTTATATGAATTGTTTCCCAAGGTACAAGGCAGATTGATTAGTTGGAGAAAGATCTGACCACAGAGCAAAAAGTAATTTTCTTATCTTAGAAAGATGTCATTACTGTCCATTCCTAAAATATGTCAGCAGTATCAAAGGTACCTTGAGGAATGTTTGGAGATGGCCATGGCTGTTCTCAGAGGTCTAATGTGTCCAAACTGAAACAGTCTGTAAAACACCAGTGTGGTGATTTGGGGATTTTGAATTTAACACATTGCAGGTAAGGTCTGTGCAACCAGTTCCAAAGTTTTTTGCTTTAGACTCAGGCTAACTATATAACTATATATAAAAGATACTTTACTTTCTTCACTTTTAACAAACTGAAAATATTATTTTTAATAGCTTTATGCCCAACTCCTGGATTGATGCAGAATCTCCCTTTCTGCTGGGAAAAAAGATAGAATTTTGCTGAATCTGTTCAAATTAATTGTTTAGTCCCTTACATGTTCCTGTTATCTGTGGTCTGATCACCTTTCTACAGTGTGTCTCTGGGTAATTCTCAGTGTAATAATTGACCAATGCTTATTTATAGTATTTTTATAAGCAGTTTAGTTCCACATAAGTGTTTCATATCAGAGTTCAACAGAGTTGGACCCCATGCTGAAGTTGTCTCCTCCATTGTTAGAGCCAAGTAGGTAATATTTTGGGGGAAATGATGGAAAAAGGAAAATGCAGGTCAGCATGAGACAAAGCTCAGGTGGACTGCGATGTCTTGGCAAGTCAGAGAGATGTAAAGTGCTATTGAACCTGAACATCTATTCCATGGATCTTTTTCACACTCTGATATGGAGACTGTACGCTCCAAGTTGAGTGTTCTCTTTGGTAGAAGAATAATTAATTATATAAAAGGTAGTTTCCCATTATTACATGTAAAATGGAAAAAAAGGAGATCTAGACTGCATTCTGCAGTATAGATTTCATTTGCTAAGGAGGAGGGTGGCCTTTGGCTTTGTTTTGGGTTTCTGGGGTTTTTTTTTAATAGGTGGCTCACACCTATTTATGTGTAAGTTTTACTCCAAAGATCCCAGAGAGATACTTTAGCATAGGTAGAAGCTTTATTATTAAGTTTGCTTATCTGAGAGATGAGACAACAAATTATCACCAAAATACACCTGATGAGTATTGGACATGTAATTTCCTACAACCCAGATACTCCTGATAGGGGAAAAACTGTTTGAAGTGGGCAAGACAAGTGCCCCTTTGGTCCTCTGAGACAAGGGAAAAATGAAGTGTTTTAATAAAAGGAAGATGTTACATACATGACGTGTTCTTGTGTGTTTTCTTGCTCCATAACAATCTTTAAGATGGGTATTAAAGATAAATTTGTGTTATTAAAGTCATGGCTGCAGGTTTGCCCTCAGCTGGTGATGGGTTTATTAACCCTGTGTACATCTCACACAGGAGGTTACCAGGATTAGTGAGGATGAGGATGCAGAGCATGTTTGCCATCATAGTTTTGAAGGCTGATACATGAAGTACTTGTCCATCAGAATTAGCTTCAGCCATTTAGTAAGAAGCACCCTAACACAGAAATATAACCTTTTAGACCCATCTCCAGGCACTGGAGTGTTTTAACAAATGCATGGCTGGGAATTCTAGTGAGATAACAGCAGCAAAGAATATTGAACATAAAACGAAATTTTTTTGTGTGTGTGTTTGTTTGTTTGTTTGTTTTTTTCCCAAGTATTATTTATTCCCGTTTCTGGTTTTAGTCTTCTCATTACGTGTCATTATGAGAATCAAAGCACTGAAACCATTTTTGCCTAAATTTTTCACTTTGAAATGTAATTATGGTGGGCATAAATTAACAGAATCACCTGGAATGTGAAGAAGTCTTTATTTACAGAAGATGTTAATCTGCAATTATTCAATTAATCATAAATAAGTTTTATTTTTGTAGTTTGTCCTGTTAATATAATTTTTTATGACAGTCTCTGTGTCACCTGAAATATTCTGCATTATTAGGGATGTGCTAATATTAAACTCTCTAATAAAGTTGAAAATAGTAATTTTAAATACCTTACTTATTGGAATTCGACTTAAAATGCATGTCTGTGTGCCATGTAAGAAGAATGAGAGAAGAAGAGAATGAGACATCAAAAAAAGCATGCAAATTACTTTAGGAGCTACATCTCCTTTCAATGAATAATAATTTAAATACAAGACCTTTTTAGGGGCTTTAGAAATGAGGCCACTGAATCTGTTTTGATCTGGATTCTTTACAATCAACAAAAGGGTTAACTGCCTGGAAGAAGGTGGGCATTGCTAAGCACATTTTGTCTATGAGATAAAGATCATATGAAAATTTACATGTTAATGGAACATTTAAGGGAAAAAAATTGCTCTTTGTCAATTGATTGTATAAATATTTTATCTAGTGTAATATTAGAGGAAGGCAAGCATGAAGGCATTCAGTTTGAATAGTTTTTGAGAGGAAAATTAGGACATTATTGTTGAAGAAATAATATAAAATAGGGAGTTACAAGCACTTGATCTAAACTGTAAAAACCTTTCATGCACTCTGGCAGAAAGAGCAGATTAAATCCATAATGAAATGGGTAACTTTAGGCCTGCATAAATTTCCAAGCAGTCTCAGTTTCCCAGGAATCTCTCTCTGCTAGATTAATGGCTAGCAGCCTGCCACATAATGAAGTGGTTTGCCTTGGCAATGTGCTCATGAATTTATTATGGTGTCCACAAGTGTGCTATATGGCCTAGACATCTTTATAAATCCTGGATTTAGAGCTGCAGCGATGAGCCATTTCGGTCCTAATGGTGAGGTTGATTTATCACTGTGGTCCTCCACTCCACTCTGCAGCCCCCTCCCTGACAGTTATAAAAGGAAAATACAGGTCATATCACTGATGGAAATGAAATGTGAAGGTAATTAGATAATGCCAAATGGATATGGGAAAAGGTGCACTGCTGAAATTTTAAATATGTTGGTAATTTTTTCCTTGGAGCAATTATATCAGGTTGATTTATTTTTACAGTTTATAATCACTTAACTACCTGTGGCTGATTTTAACCAGAGCTTGTGCCTTTGGAGACAAGAAGTAGAGCTTTTCAGTCTGTGATTGTTTATTGTAAATTCATTTATCTCAAAATACCTAATTTATTATGCAATTTACACAAGTCACAGCTCATTGCTGATGGGAATAATGATTACCCATTTGGCTCCTTGTAAACTGTTCTCTGTGGCTTTATAAAATAATCAACAGTCAAAGCCACAAGGATTTAAAGAATTCTCTATATTGAAACTAAGCCCTTTTTTTTTTTCCTCTCTAAAAGACACTGGAGAACAGTAGAATACAAAACAAATTATCTAGAGATGTTTCAAATCCATGCATGAGTAGTCCAGAAATTACTGTATCAGATATTTCTAACACATATTTTTATTATAGAAGGATCAGGACTTTTAATGGCAATTTGAACACTTCCAAAAGAAATTAGAAAGTTTTTTAGCAACCAAGGTAGTGGAGCTCTGAAAACAAAAGCAGTATGATGTAATAGCAAGAGAAACAGATCTGCCCTGCAATTTGAAAGGGACCTAAAGGAGTTTAGGGGGCAGCACTGTGATTCCATAGCCCTGCTGTCAAAAGCACTGAGACTTTCAGTAAAACTCGAGCTACTGTAAACTGCAGCTTGCAGCAGGTTGTTCAGTCCTGAGGAGATGACTGTTGTGAACTGGCAATCAGATTTTTCTGACCTGACCTGTAATGTGGGGGAGAGTGGGTGGCCTGGCTGGGTGTCACAGGGTTTTGAAGTGTATTTGACTAGGTAATAAAGTGTTTGGTTGTTGTTGTTATTTTTTTTTGTTTGTTTTGTTTTGGTTTTTTTTTTTTTTTTTAGGAGACAGGCAGTTCTAGAAGTGATATCTTGCTTTTAAAAATGTGCAAGTTGTTGTGTTAATTTTTGACTTGATATAAAAGTCCCTCAAGGCAGGAGCCCAGCATTTGCTGTTGGCTGGTTGTAGAACAGACACAGACAGCTCTTCCTGCATGGTCCAGGCTTCCTCAGTCTCTTCTTAGAGATCCTAACTTACTTTTAAATAGTGACAGGGTGCCTGATGACAGCCCATCAACTGGAGGAATATTCTGGTATTTCCAGGACTGGTGAGCACTTGAATCCCAAAGGCAGGGAAAATGAGCCAGGCTGGTTGAGTGAGATCAAGTTCAAAGTTATATTTTGATACTTGAAAAGAATTTTCAAGCTCTGCCTTTGCAATTCTGGAGCAGAGCTCCTGTAAGGAGTGTATTGCATAGTACTTAGTAGTTGGATACACAGTTTTAGTTGCTGCCCCCAAACAGCAGGACTGCCAAGGCTGGGTGTTACTCTTTTAGTGGGCATCTGTCCCATGAGTGATGTTTAAAGTCCCCAGGATCAGTCACTCACCTGCCGTGGTGTAGGGAAGGTAGAAATGTGGCTTTGATATTTTAATCTGAGAACACCTGAATTTAAAGGACATCATATCCAGAGGCAGATGTGGATCCACTGTTTTCAGATTGGATACACCTGTCATCCTTTTGAAATTCAGTTGCTTCTACTTGAGTTTTCATTATCAAACTGGTTTGTTTTAATGAGATGAATAACTT
This sequence comes from Buphagus erythrorhynchus, assembly GCA_013400855.1. Taxonomy (NCBI): domain Eukaryota; kingdom Metazoa; phylum Chordata; class Aves; order Passeriformes; family Sturnidae; genus Buphagus; species Buphagus erythrorhynchus. The sequence continues at coordinate 48,227 of VZTT01016502.1, read as the reverse complement.
GTATGATGAATGAGTGTCTGTTGTTGCTGGGTCTTGTGATGAAGGAGGGCTGCAAGAGCTGCTGAAAGGGGAGTTGTAATACCCAATTTTCGTTGAAAATCTGTGGGAGTTGGGGGATAATATGCTTCTTAGTGACTAATCTCAAAAATTTCATTTCCATAGATGGTACTTGTTTATGATAATATTGTAACATCTATTTATATTGAATTGCAGTTTTGTTTCCTGAAAATGCAGAAAAACTTTTGTGTTCTCATTCTGCATTTTTGTTGCCTGGTAACTTTTCAGAAAACAAAATTATAATTGCTTCTACAACTGAAGTTATTTTTGTCCCTGGGGGAGAGTGGAAATTTACTTTCAAATGTGTTTTTAGTAAAGGTGTCTTGGTATAAAAGATGAAAATATGAGAATATAATGGTTGCAGTGGTCTGCAGCTATGGGGACTAGAGTCCTAGATTAAACTCTTGAAGTTTAAAAGTTTAGAAGTTTAAAATAGGAGTTTTCAGTGTCGGATGAAAAACTTGAATATATAGAAATTCTTATCAAAATACCTTCCCCCTGCTCCTTTTAGAAAAAAAGGAAAAGAAAAGAATAGTTCTGCCTGTTTTGTTGTGTAAATGAGTTATAAATTCTCAGCATCAAACGTTCAAGACTGGGAGTAAAAATTGTGCACGTTCCTGGAGAAAATTTGATAGTGATGCATATTTGATCAAATATTTGTTTTATAAGTTTCCAAACGCTCACACATGCCTTTGAGCTGCCTGGGACTGGCAGTGTTCCATATGCTGCTCTAGGTAAGCCACCACAATTCTTTGCTCTTTGCCCATAAATAAATTCTCACCTCTCTGGAACAGCCAGTCCTGGCCCTTTTAGGTGTTGTTGGTTTTTAGGTAGAATGTGTTGGTATCTGTTATGAGCAAGTCAAATACTGGCCCCAGTTCTGTGCCCTCTATTTATATCCCATGGAAATCTGCTGAGCCAGCAGGTCCCTGCTCCTGTAGTTTATGGGCTGGACTATGGCAATATTGTTAAAAATGCATGATTTTGTCTTGCACATACCTTCTTGGTTTTTCATGGTAAGGTTTCCAAGCATAAAAAGGTGTGTGGAGTCCAGTGGAGAGTAACTGAAGTAGCCTGATTGCTTATGTCTTCAGTAGGGGTTTTCTTGGGTTTTGGTTGTGTTTGTGTGGGGTTGGTTGGGGTTTTTTTATGCCCCCTGTAATTTCGTCTGTTCTGGTGGTTTACAGTCCTATTAAGTCTATTTTACTTGATGCTTCTCAAGTAACATATTGCATATTGGTACTAAGGCAGCTAAGTAACTCTTGGAAGCGTCTGCTGCCTGTATCTTAGTTTTTCAGAGACTACTGTAATAAGAAGTCTAAAATTTCATTTAACTGAAATTTAAGATTTAAAAGATAAGTACTGTTCAGTTGACTAATCAAATAGTCATAAAAGCTCTTTTCTGAACTATAATTACATTTATTCGGTTCTGGGTTTGATTTATTTTTTATTTTAATTGTCAGCTCTGCTACACCATGATGCTAATAGAAATGTTATTGCAGCCAATATGGGCTAAAATGATGTCTGATGATTATTAATGAGAGCAATAAGAAGGTATCTTCATATAAAGTCAGCATTAAAGGAGTAATTCATTTTACCTGATATAATTGGATTGTAGCATTTAAATAGCCTGGGACTTCCTCTTAATTGTGATTAGTTGTAGCTTCTTCCTTTTAGTACCATATTTAACTCTTCCTCCACTACTACTTCTGTTTCTTCTATGAAGTAATTAAACATGAATTGCTCAGCGCCTTTTAATAAATATATCCAAGGATTTAGTAGCTGTTAAAAGGAATAGCTGTTTGTTAGAAATAGTTATGCACAGTACCCATAGCTGGAGATGTGAAGCTGTCACTTCACTATAATGTTTTATATGGCACATCATTATACAAATGCATCAATTGTTGCTTTGGTTGCAAGAATCACAGCAGGTGCCTTTGTCAGGAGCAATTGTAAAGCTGAATTTTATGAGAATCAAATGAAAGGAGGGTAATTATCATCTTTATTTTACCAAGGGATAAGCAGAATCCACAAAGGCTTGTCTGGAACTGGGGTTGCCAAATGAGCTGGTCTGAAATGTGCTGAGCCCCGAGACCCTGAGTTCTCCTCCACCATGAGGGATTTGGGGTGACTGCACAGTATGTTTTGGGAGATGAATCTTCTGCAATACTGCCCTGTTTTGCTGTTTCAGAAAAATTAACTCTATTTTGCTGTTCAGTTTCTGGTGGAGAAATGATCTGAGGATTCAGCATGCTTAAAAAAAAAAAAGTTGCTACTGCAGACACTCAGAGAGTTGACAGGGTGGGGGAAGCACATTTCTAGGGTTCCAGATCCACAGGTATTAAGGATTTGAAACAAAACCTTGTTTCACCCTTCTATTAATTTTATTAGGTTTTGAAGGGCTCTAATGACTTGGAATTTGAAAGGATGGTCACCTGGGAGCTGTGATATAAAACTTAGTCTATATTTATGACACTCTACTGTAAGAAATGAGCATCTATCAGGAGAATAGTAACACTGATGCATAGGAGGGCTCTCTGAGGATAAGTTAGAACCGTTTATCTCTTACTGAGAAATGCACATATTTCTTTCTTATAACTACCAGAGCACCTGGAGAGACTGAGTCTGGCTGCTGCTGGTAGCTCTCAGCTAATATACATTGATTTACTTTTACTCTAGAGTGCATGAGGATAGATAAGAATCTGCTGATCAGTCTTCCATGTTCTCTGCTCTGCTGCCTTCACAGTGAAGATAGCTGAGCATTTAGAGAGTATATAATTCCTTTCTTCTGTGACCTCTGTGCTATTTTTCCATGTTAACAAGATGTAATTTGAAAACATTTGGTGTATTTCCATGCATATTACTTTGAATTCTGTGCAGTGTTTTGTCATGTGAAGAAAATAAAAGGATGAAAGCTTGATGTCAGCAGTGGATGGAGGTGTCACACAGCTGAGGACACTTTTCTTAGATATTTACATGTAGCTTCCTTCTAAGGTATCTTCCAGACCATGTTATTTTGGAGCCATGAAGTTTGATGGTAGCTGTTTTGTCCCCATGGCACAAAGGAGCTGGTTTCTCTAACATAAGTAATATAAATTCAGTTAGGAATGAGGCTCCTCCAACCCTTTCTTGATGGCTTTGGCACGTGTTACTGAGGGATGCATAAAATCTTCCCCATGGTCCCTGTTTATTACATCAGTTGCTGGTAAGAGTTAAGAGTGGGGAGTGTGAATCCAGCATGTACATGAGTGCTCACCCTCCCCCCTGCCCCTATGCCTGCTTTTGCATTTAGATGAAAAATAATTAATGGACTTCAAAAATGCCCAGGATAAATAATGAATGAAATTAGGCTACCAATAATCTATTCCAAAGGCTATAATGTGTTAACAGGAACTGCAGAGTTAACAAAATACTTGTTCTTTCAAGGCTGGCTTGAAAGGGTCATTAGTATTAATGACACTTTCATATCCCATCCAGCATTTTGGAGGGAGTAGAAGCAGAGGGGAGGAATTGAGCTGATGGATATTTTGCTTTTCCAAAATTGATGAGGAGTATTAGAGCACCAAATAAGAGCTGGAATAGCTCTTCTGCCCAGCCTTGCCAACACAGCCTAATTTGGGTGTGCAAATATCACTGCCTATGAGCCTTTCAAGAGTAAAAATGGATGGTCAGGTTGAAATGTATCAGATTGTGTGGTGGTTTGTTTGGGTTTTAGATGGATAAATGTGTAGTAGAGATTGTTGAAATCACTGAATTTATTTACACTTCTTTTAGAAGGTAAAAGTTGGGAAGTGTAAATGGAGAAATGTAGATGAATAAGAACAAATGTGTAATTTGTTCTTACAGGAGAAAGTCCTTTTTTAAAAAAGTTTGTGTCTCCTAGATGCCCTCTGTTTTTACATTCCATTTAGAGGACCTTATGACACTTAAGTCCTTGTATTTTGATCCTCGGAGCACGCTTTTCAAATTGGGGTCAGTATCTGCTCATCCTGATATGTTCTGTTTTTCACTGTGACAAAACTTGTATTTTGAAAAAATGTTTCCCAGATTGGGATGTGGTTTCAGGCAGCTTGGGCAGATCTCTGTCCTTGGGAAGCCAACCAAACTTCTGCCACTGATTTAAATGTAGGGTTTAATGGACAGCTCCAGCTCTACTCTAAGTCAATTAAGTTTACAAGCTTTTGCTGCCTCTGAAATCCAAACCTGTTTTGTCTCAAATTAGGTACTTATTACTTATTTAAGGGAAAAAAAATTGTATGAAATGTTAGATGTAAGTGTTCCCTTCCAGGATACTTCTGGTATCTGTTTTCTGATTGGGCACAGGAAAAAATTATTTTTTTTTTGTTACCTAAGGAAACACAATTTGTTCAAAAAAAACCACTTTTTATTTTTCCCCCCAAATTTTTGTATTTTAAAAATATTGTTATTCCACTTGCATTTCTTAACCAACTAAATAACAAGCACACTGTTACTTCTCAAGCTGTTTTAAA
>VZTT01016502.1:23374-37211 GCA_013400855.1 Buphagus erythrorhynchus | reverse complement strand
CTCCTGCCCCTATAAAGCCTTCCTGGGTTGGTGCTGCAGATGTGTTTTGGGATGTAGCCCTGAGGACAGGTCCTGAAGCACAGCAGCTCTGGGCTGCTTGGGTGGAGGCAGGAGAGCTGTAGGGACACGTTCAGCCTTGTCATGCTACTTTAATTTTTTTGTACCATAAACACATTAGATCTGGTGGGCCTTAGGTTAATACAGGAGCAAACAGAGCCAGTGCAATGTTTTTTTCAGCCCAAAGCAGACACATTTTGTCTATTTTTCTTCCTCTCACGGGAGCTGCCCATGCAAGGTGGAAGTTCACGTTACTGAATAGTTGTTTTGGCCCAAAAAGGAGACCAGACTATTTTCAGGCTGCTCTGAGGAAAAATTGCTACTATAAAATGAATTATTTTCTTTGGTGTGATTTAGAGTACATTTCTTCCCTGAGAAGCTGGATTGTGGTCCAAGCTGCTGCTGTCTCGAATCATGCCACCTAAATTGCTGCATTTGATACACCTAGTTTTTATAGTTTTCACTCAAGTATTTTGAATTTTAAGTCTTTTCTTCAGCCAGTTATTTAATTTTTTTTCCCACAAGCACTAGGTCCCACTAGGTCCTGGCCACCTAGTTAGTATTTTATTTATTCCTAAATATCTTTATTCTCCATAAATCACTTTTTCTTTCTTGAAGTACAAGTATAGCCTCACTTTTTTTTTTTTTTGCTATTAAGTGTGCTTCAAGTCCCCTGTTTTTGTGTGAAGGTATCTGTTTTGACTTTTAGGGGTTGACAGAAACCAATAAGGATTAAGAAAAGGCAGTTTAAAAGGACACAGAAATATTTAATATACAGATTGAAAGTAATAACAAAGAAAGTATCTGCCAGGCAAACAGCTTATGTTTAAAAGGATTATTGTGCTGAAACCCCTCAAGGCTGCAGTTCACTTACATGCTTCTTGTATCAGTTGCCTTTGTCTGCAGGACCTCTGGAGTAGATATTTTCTGTTATCTGAGTGTGATGAGTGGCCAGAATAATGTGGAGCCCACCTGGAATCTTTGGATGCTACAACTTGGAATAACAGTGGAGACTCATCCCTCTTGCAAATAATCTTGATGTGCTGCTTGTGGGTTCACCCTGCACCACTGAAATTAAACAGAGTTCAACACCTGACATGAGATAAAGATCCACTCTTATTAGGTTTGTGAGGAAAATGATCTTTGAAATTAAGGTTGTTTTCCAAAACTGAACTGAGTTGGGAAATATTTATGAAACATTTAAAAACCCCTTTCTTTTCGAAGCACTCTGCATTTCTACATTTTTACACAATTGTTACCTTCAATCCACAACAGAACTTTGCTGTGTTGGGTTTGGATGTTGGGTAGAAAGTGTGAGGGATTATGGAGAATGCTTCTTGATAGCCAGGGTACATTCCCATTAGTTATATCATCTAAGCATTCTTTTTTTGAGGGTGATTTGTTTTTTGGGGGATTTTTGTTTGTTTATTTTTTTTTAAATTCTAACCCAGGTTTGGTTTCTTCACTTGCTACTGATGAAATAAATAGCTTATAGTTCAACAGAATGGAAAGGTTTCCATCCTTCTGGAACTTCCTACAAGAGGAAATGGAAATCCCTGAAGTTTGCAATAATGACTTCTGTGCTGTGATTTTTTTTCTGTTCTAGGTTGTAAAAGAATGAGTGTTTGGGGAAAAAATAGTAAAAAAAGAATGTGATGGCTCTGCAATAATCTTATTTTAAGGACAGACTTCCTTAAAAATCAGCCAAAAAACTTTGGGCTCATTCAGAATAGGAACCAATGTGAGTCAGAAACATCCATTCACATCCTGCCATCAGAATTGGAAAATGAAGGGGGAACACAAGTTTAATATTGGTTCGTACTCTTTTCAGTTTGCTTAGGAAGGCTAGAAGTTTCTGCTTAAAAAGCCTAGAAATGTGATTAAGAAGTTACTTTTTGAATGGATTTTGTATATCTGTCCCTCTCAGTTGCTTGCCCACACCTGCACCTTGACATCCCCAGGACAGCAGTGCAGGATGTTCTGTATTTTTAATTGTGCACTGAACACGGCCTGACCTTGCAGACCCTGATAATCTTACCTTTTGGCAATTTGTATGTGTGTATGTCTTACTCTCACAGCAGGATTTCTTATGCTCTCCCAGTTCTGATTGTATGCAAGGGGCTTTCCTGTCTCTGTAACAAGTCAAGGCAAGCTCCTTATTTACTCTGCCTATTGTGAATGCTCAGATCTATGTGCAATTGTATATTAAATAACCTTGCCCCTAAGCAGATGAGTATTTATTTCAGTCAGTTACCCCTTATAATTACTATATTGAACCTAGTTGTCTATAAAATGGATGGTTTGCTCATACAGTTTACCAAAATAGTTCATTAGGGGTTAAACAAAATGAAATCCCATTTGCAAAGAGTATAATAAATTGTTTCATCTGTGAATTTAGCTGTTCTCCCTAATGCAGACATGGATGTTACAGTGGTTCTCCCTTGATAGGGTTATGGGTTAATGAAATGCTTTTTCTGTTGCTTATTTTCCTCTCTTCTGTGCTGAGTGATAAGTAGCTAACCAACGAAGCTTGTAATTACAATCTTACAGAAACCGGGCCGATCTGTATATAAATCTCACCATCCAATTACAAGATGTAATAATTTTGCACTCAAGCTGGTAATGAGGTCTAATACTTGTGCATGTGATAATCCCCTCTGGATGCCGGCTTGATCAGATGTTGGCTTTGTAATTAGACGGGCAGAAAATCATTATTTCATGTTCAGGAAAAAATTAGGTTGGTGGGAAGTTAATTTTCTCTCCGCTCTCTGAAGCGTAGACAAGAATTTAATGATTTAATCATGATTGTTAGCTCTTTTGCAATCAATTTGTAATGATTGTGTAGCAACTCTCTTCAAGGGAAGCTGCATCAGGGAGGAGTATGCAAACAACTGTCTAGGAGGGTTGATTATAAATAGTATCACATGTCTCCAAAGCCCATTAAAATCTTCTCAATGGTGACGTACTGACTCACATGTGTCATCTGGGCAGCCTTTAGAGAGGAGACCTGGGCTAGGTTGGCTTTGCCACGAGTATGAGACCCCCAGGTCATGGGGCAGTCCCTGAGTGCTGGTGGAGAGCAGAATGCATGGGCAGTGGTCTGTGTTAGCCACTCTTGGGCATTGTCTTCTCTACACACACCTCTCTTTTAATATATTACAAACGTTTCTGTAAAGTGTGACTAGCAACAAATATTTCAGTTGATTAATCTGAACTATGTAACAAATGGAAAAATGTAATTTTAGCTCTAATTGTGAGGGAAGAACTTGCATTTGGTCCTTCATAACTCCTAGAAGAGATCCTATTGACTGCCACAATCAAATGTGTCTTGCATATTTGAACATAGCTGATTTATCAGCTTAATAAAAAATAATTTTTCTTTTCCTTTGGGAGAAAATTCAAACGAGACATGTTGCTCCATAAGTGGAATGAAGAATTTCTAATGAATGGGAAACCGACAAAAAAACTGAGCAAACTCAACAAGCAAAATCTTTTAGTAATTCCAAAACTGTCCAGGAATTTGGGTTGAAAGCAGCCCAGAAAACTTTATCAGTAGGAGGAGGGGGGACAAACCAACAATGGGCACCACACCAGATGCTGTGAGAATCTCCTGCGAGGGGAGGGTCATGCAATAAACAGTTCAGCTTGCTGTGTCTGCCTCAGTGGGCTGAGAAGGGGGACACCTTGAACCTCCTGTTTTCCTAGGACTTGGAATTCTGACAGCTGCCTTCTGTTCCACTGGCAGGCACCAGGCAAGAGCCCTGAGGAGGGCATCTTCTTCCCAGCACTGTTGATATGCAGCTGAGGCTCCTCTTTTTGAGCAGCAGTCTGCTCCAGCAGCTCCTAGGTGGAGGGAGACGATTTACTGTTAAGCTTGGAGCCCCATGGCTTTCTCTGTGTTGATGTAATTATATTGTATTGTTATGTTAACTCTAAATATTAGCTTTATGCCCATGCTGTTCTATTTAAATTAATTCTGTTTGTGTTCTGTGATGTTTTTGAACCACAGTTTTCTTCCTCCATACTGCTTCCACATTATGCTGATTTGTCAGCTTTTGTACAGCTTTTCCTTTTCAACAGGATCCAGAAGCTGGGCTTAAGGTTTTATATTATTACAGTCTAGTCAAATCTAACATCAGTTTTACTGGTCATTGTTACAGGGCTGGCTCAGGTTGAGTTTGGTTCAACCATGTTTGCAAATTAGCTTTACAATGCACATATGCAGCCTTAGAAGAGAGGTGTACCAGCAATAGCACTGCTTGCATCAGGTTTATGAATTTGCTTTTATTTTTGTTTTCCTTTCAAGTGCTCATTCCAACAAACATGTGTTTGTTTTCAAGCTGCACTAAACTTGTAATTTCTGAGAAAGGGAAGAAAAATGTGATATTTACTTAGATTTCAACCATGTTTCCCAGTTGTGGATTTTGTACCACATTAACTTCATCAGCTGTGAGGGGCTTTAGTTCAGATGTGTGGCAATATGTTGGTTAGGGGCAAGCTGTATGCTCAGGGAGAATCTCCCTTTTAATTGCACAGTGCATTCTTTTTTCCCAACCAAAATTTTTTATAGTTGGCACCAAATTTTATTTTTCCATCTTTCAGTCTTGTCAAGGGAGGACTCATAATATTAGTCAAATAATGCTTAATTCCCTGCTGTAGATACTTGATGATGTGCTTTTTGTCATTTTTCTTCTGGGACTGAAGCCTTTTCAGTTGAAATCATTATTATTTCGGCTAAGGGTCAGAGAGGCTAAACAGCTGTTGGTGATCTAATTACAGGGGTTTGCAGAGAATCATTTCAAGTTTGCCTCACCAGTTCAGACCCATTCTAATTGCTATTGCTACTCAACTAAGCTGATAGTGAAATAAACCTTTGCAGGGCTCTGTGGGTGATTTCCACATGCATGTGTCCTGGCTAATCCATATCCAGCCAGTCCTACAAAATCTGTGCACATTCTTGGAAGCTTTGACTTTCGAAAGATGCGGGAAGGACAGGAGTATTTGCCATAACAAGCAAAATGCAGTTGCATATAAACAATGCCTTCTGTTATATGAATTAGCTCCCGTGCTATGAAATGCAATTACAGCAAGGAAACCAAAGTCTGTCATCAAAGACTTTGTATGAACTGTTTAGTTTTGTTAGTTGAACCTTGCAAACCTTGATGGTGTCTTTTGTATTTTTGAAAACAAGAATTTTCTTTGAAAATAAATAATTGCATGGAGAATTATATTTATTATAAGATCTGAGCAATGCCATGTAGATAAAGTCTATTTTTTTTTTTTCCTCCTAGCACTTGCATTGTTTTGTTTGTGAGCTTGATGTAGGGAAGAGAGAGATCAGGGAAAGAGAGGGAAGGCAGATAGTGCTTCCCTCATAAAATATACAAGGAGCTGTGCGTACAGAAGTGTCTCTGTGAATCTGTTTATGGCTCTTTGTGACTGACTGGCTAAATTACAGTTTCATTGTTCTAAATCCCTGAGGACTTTTCCAGAGATGTTGTAACTAAAGCTGTGCATGTTGTGAAGCTCTTCCTACCTGTCACAATCAGCTGCAGATACAACTAATTTACCTATTTTAGTAAGCCTCTCCAGGAGCAATGTAATTACCCTTTAAAAATCATGGTTGTTGTTGGGGAAATAATATGACATTTTTGGTTATTTCTGTCAGGCACACACACAGTGGTTTAAAGCAGCTCCTGGTTCCAGCAGCACTGGCATGGCCTTTGAACTGTGCTGTGTTTAGAAAGCAGATGCCAGAAAAAAAGAAGTGTTGAAAAAAGTTTCCCCTCTTTAATGTGTTCTCCAGAGTACTTGGAGACAGTGATCCCACAGGACAGCTCAGTGGTTGTGCTCCTCTTCCAGAAAAACCCCTCTGCACCCTCCCAGCAGCACTAAGAGCTGGGGACTCCTGAAATGTTCCCAGAAATTGTGCTCTGCTAGAATGGCTGGCAACCTGTTTTGGCACTGTTTTATCAGTGATTTGAGGTCTAATTCTTTGTATCAAAGCTCTGGGAGCCCTGACAATGCTATAGGGGAAACACTCTGAGGTATATTAAAATGATATAAAAGGTTTTGAGGTTCAGCTGCTTTTCAAGGAGTGTTAGGTCCTTACTTTACTGTGTCCTGTCTGTGCATGTGCAATTGTACAGACATGTCTCATCTGAGGAAATAAAACTTGCCTACACTGCAAAAGTGCTGTCTCACATTTCTTAAGTTGGACACTTATGGGAAATAAATTCTTGAAAAGATTTTCCAGAGCAGAGAAACCAAGTTCTGTCACATCTCTTGCCTTGTGACTGTACAAATCTCTCACATCTATTGCCTCTCTGTGTCAATGGGACTTTGCAGCCCATCTGCAGCTTCAGAACACTCACAGCATACACTGCTGGCTGGTTTGTATTCCAACAGCAATTCCTGGGTAGAACAACCTCATGGAGGGTCTCCTGCCCCATCTTGGTGCCTTCCCTGCTGTTAAAACAATAGGAGAGTGGTTATTTTGTTTTGCCTCTGTTGTGCCAGCCATGGAAAAATGACCTCATGATTATTTTGATTTTGTGCCATCTAGGACTATTTATGGATAAAACTGTGATAAATCTTCAGTGCCATTACTGCTGTATTATAACTGATGTCTCTCTCTGGGAGCTTCCTGGGAATATAAGGAAATGCTATGGGCCTTGTGCACTGCAGTATCAGCATTTGTTTGATGTATTTTTCAAGCATTGTTTGGTTTCAGGCACAGCGGTGATGGGGTTTAGGCCTTTAAGATTCAGAATAGCAACAATTTTCTTTAACAGACAGTAGAAATTCACTAATTCATACTAATGACTTTAAGAGATTTGTTTTATGATAACACTTCATAAGGTGTGAGTAGATGACAGTAGTATATTTTGTGAAAATAATGAAGTCTTAGGAATATGAGACCATTTTACTACTTGCTGCTATTAAATCTTTGTGGAGAAGTAGGGAGAGGTCTATTTTTTGCAGAAGATCGTAAAGTTGGATGGTGAAATGTAGTTTATTAGGCAGTGTAAGAAAAACTGTCCTCCCCCATCTACCTCAGAGTGCTCCATTAATGCTTTTCCCCTCCCACAGCAATCTCTAGGTGCCCATTCTTCTGAAGATGAGACAGGGAGCTGGGAACTCTGCCACAAACTAAAGTTTTCTTTTCTGAAAATCTTCACTGTAGTAACTTGCTTAATGACTTACTTTCCTATAAAGAAAATGCAATGTTAAATGGGTGCAAATGCCTCTCTCTTGAGAAGGTGAGGGCTGAAACACCAGGTGCTACAAGGCTGCAGGGGTAATGTGGAGCTTGCAAAGCACTGCCTCGTGTTGAGCAGAGGTCCTTGCCATGCCCCTGGGCAGACTGGAATGTTCCCTTCCTGGGAAGCACCTCTGCTGTGAGGTCAGCTGGAGTGGAGTGAAACACTGCTGCTGTCACTGAGCTACTCCATCCTCCAGTCCTTACAACATGGGACCTACACTGTGGAGCAGGACCATCCTTAAAGCTTGCCCAGCATCAAAGCAATTTATTCTCACCAGCAGGGCAAGCAGTGGCTGGAAAGGTGAGAGCTGGAAGCAGGACCTTGGTCTGTGGCAGCTGAAGTTTTGTCACTGCAGGGGCCTGGCAGAGGCAGCACCAGTGCCTGTGGTGCCACTGTGCCAGCCCCTGCCACAGATACACTGCTGGAATTGCAGGCTAGCAGTGTAAACTAGGAGGGCAGAAAACTGTCTTTGACCACAGAGGTGTTGCAGCTGAAAATATTTTAAATATTTTCTTTAATTTATGAGATTATTCCTACACAAAGCTACCTTCTGGTGGACTGGTGCAATGCTGTGGTACTAATCATGGACTGGGGGTTTTTCCTTTCTCCACAGTCATGCTATCAGGTTTTTGTAATAGGACCCAGTAGCTCTGTGGTCATTTCTTCAAAATTGACTCTATCCTCCATTTTCTTCCACAAATCTTTGAAGATTTTTGGCATCCCTTGTTCATAGGCTGCAAGTTCGGGTCAAGCTTTTGAGTCTCCTAATCACTCAGTTCTGGCATAGTCCTGTTGCCACTAAAGCCTCTTTTCATGCCTATTTAATGCCTCAGAAGTGCTTTCAAGTGGTCTTTGATAAATCATAGTAAGTGTTATTCCAGTCACTCAATAGCAGTACCTGCTGGAGTCTTTTTTAGCTCCCAAGGCAGCTGTTCCCTCTTGCCTTATTTTACCAGTGACAGTAATTCATTCCACTTGAGCTGACTAGCTTATTTCACATTTATTTGCACATTATGAGCAGTGTCATTCTACTTACCCTTCAGACAGTAAATGGTTTGAAAAATGCAACTGTAACAAATATTAGGCATGGGGAGGGGAATAGGAAAATGTAACCTTTACATTGGGGGTCCAAATAAAAACATAATGAATAAATAATATTTTAACATTATCTCAATCATTGAGTGTATGCAAAAATCAAATGTGCTGTATAAACTGGCATTATTCCTTTGAGAATACATTTCTCTTTCCCACCATCTAGTTTAGCTTCCCTAGAGTGGAGTTAAATAAAATATTACCCATCAGGTCAGGAAAATAATTAGTCCTGCATTATTGCCTCCTTCCCAAGCAATCAAACTTGACCCATATATATTATGTACGTTTGCAGCCTGCACATCTGGGAAACAGGATGTATATAAACAGATGAATTTGGGCTCCATGTTTGCATACCAAGACAGCTCTCCTACTGCTCTCTACAGAAAAGACAAGCTGAAAAAATATCAGAGCAAAAGCAAGTAATTTTTCTTTTGGTGTCCTGAAGTAATTTCTTTCAAGTAATCTTGCTGGCTGTGGCAAGTAGTTATGAAAATACCATAACTTAATATGATGGCAAATTTTCCCCATGTACATGACAAATTACTGAAGTACAAATAATCATGCTGCTCTCAGCAATTTATTAATGGGCTTTTTGCTTTTGTAATGAAGATAGACAACAGAATATCAGATAGGAAGGAAATAAGATAGGGATATTCCAGAGACTGGAACATCCTTGGTGTGAAATTAGGATGGTCTTGTGCAGCTCTTATGAGGATGAAATTTTGTTAAGGTCCTAATTCTAGGAGTCAATGAAAAGATTTTTAATTTTCATTCATTAACAGATACATTTCTAGCACTTGCAGCTTCCAAAACCAGCTAAGAAGCCCCATGTATTTATTAGCTGGACTTTATGATAGCTGTGCTGTATATTGGCTAGCAGAGCCCAGCCTGACTCATGGCTTCCAAATATTGCAGTGCTAGTAGCAAACAGGAGACATACAGAAGTGTCACTAAAAGAGGGAAAGGTGCAGGGTCAGGGTAGTCTCTCCTCAGTACTGAGTTAGGATGCTGAATTATTCCAAGGAGAAGAGTGGCTTGGGGAGATGGGCACTACTGACCTTGCTCTAGCAGGGGTTTGCAGCTGAGAGAACACCTGGCTGTGCCAGAACTGAAGGAGGGCGGGCAGGTGATCTACAGTGTGGTTAAGCAGTGGCCTCAGCCTCAGAAAATCAGGGGTTTATTTCTGCTGAATCTTAGAAAATTGTGTACAATTACTTGCTTTTCCTTATATATTAAAAAAAAAAAAAAAAAGAGAACGAATTAAACCAAGGAATGTTTTTTTGGGGCAGTGAGTCCCTTTGGGTAAGAGCAGCATTCACACTAAATGTCACCCAACCCTGGGCAGCTGAGTGAAGGCAACTGGTCTTTTACAAAAGGGCTGTGTTCTGTGTAATCTCACAGGACTTTAACCACATCTGGTGTTTCTAGATGCTGCTGAAATATAGGAAAATTATAGCACAGCACTTCCATCAGCAGAGACTGAGTGACAGAAATCGTGGCTGAGGTCCTGCTTCAAGCTGTGCAACATGCAGCTGTCTGGATAAGCAGGAGAGTTTACTATAACCTACACTCAGTGCAGTCATCATCTTTCCATCTCCATGTCAAATGTTTTGTCTATGAAATGTAAGCAAGGTTCAGAATCCTAAACATTTCTGTCCTCTTTTGGCAGAACTGACCATTAATTTACAGCAGTGCTGTTGTAAAGTCATCTTTCTTGGGAGAAAGAGCTCTGTCTAGGAGAAAGTATTGAAAATTTGAAGACAGAAATTGGAAACATCCCTTGCCTAAGTCCATGCATAACAGAAACTCAGAGCTTTGTCTCCAACAAGTACAGCCAAAACAGAAAACACTGCTTCCAACTTCCTGTTCATAAAGATTCTGATATTCATGATAATAATATGAAGGCAGTTATTGCTGAGAAAGTTGGGAAGACCCGAGAGCTTATCTTTGAAATTTTCATTGCTGATGGACAGGGTGATGGTGGTGAGCATAGCAGTGCCTGCTTTGAGAACTTTGCTGCTTGTGAGTTGTATTGGTATCCTACTGATTCAGATCCTGAAATCACAGCTGAAATGCTGTATTCTGTTTAGACCACTCAAAATTCTATCTCCTATCCTGCAGGATTTTTTGAATTAACTCTTCTGTTTCATTGCTCTTTGCTCTGTGGTTATATCCTTAGTTTGCCTTGTTCTTCATTGCTAAAAGTTCTTTTTTTATTTCTAGTTTTCAATATGGTTGGCATCTTCAACTGAGAGTTCACATTATGTTGTTGCCCTTGAAACTATAGCAATAACCCTTTCAGTCAGAAGATTTTGGGAATCTTTCCTTTGTGGTCGTATAGTAATTAAACAGGGCTGTATCTTTGAATGTTGGAGGATTTATGGACTGTGCATGTTCTGTCCTATGCTTTTAAAAAGAAAACATAATTGTATATTAATTGGAGACATGCTTTGGAAAAAATGTCTGTAATAAAAATTTGCAATGCTTTGCCTTGTTCTAGCCTAGCACAGGACCTCTGCCATGGCTCAGTACAGAACAGATGTGCAGCAAACAGGCTGTTCCCAACAAACCTGGCTGCCCTTCCCAGTTTTGCTGCAAATTGCTTGCATGGCTTTGAAATTCTTCACTGTGAGGGTGATGAGGCCCTGGCACAGCTGGATCAGAAAAGCTGTGGATGTTCCTTCCCTGGAGTGCAAGGCCAGGCTGGATGGGGCTCTGAGCAGCCTGGCTTAGTGGAAGGTCCATGGCAGGAGGTTGGAATGAGATGAGCTTTAGGGTCCCTTTCAACCCCAGCCATTCCATGATTCTCCACTTTGTGCACAGTGAGGGAAGGTTTGCTTGTACATCCTCAGAAAGCATGGTTGTGGAGGCACGCGCTTTTAAAACTGCAGTGTCCCTGTTTGCAGCAGGAACAAAGCAGGAGGAGAGGATATTGGATGTAATTCTATTTTCAAGAGTTTAATTCTTAAACACTAGACAAATGGGTAGGGATTTAGCAAAGTGACAGGATTTGGTTGGCTCAAATCACATAGGCACTGTTGGAATGCCTATATCCAGGGAGCAGTAGCAACATGAACATGGAGTGTCTCTGCTCATTTTTTGGGAGTGACGAACAGTGAGATGTGGAGGGTAGTGATTGCAGACTCAAGTCTGTTTCCTGGTGTGGCTTCAGCTCTGTGAATGTCAAAGCTTTGCTTGCTCCATGTTCTTCTGTCAGACAAATATTGCCCTTTGTGTCAATCTGTGATGTGGTGATTATTCTTAGACCACATTTATGGTGTCAATGTGCATCTTGGGGTGCGTACATTAATGTCAGCAAGCTGATGAAACAGCAAGGATGCACATTGGAACAACACATTCTTTTCCAGCCTCAAGAGAGGCCTGACTTTACTTTTATAAATCCTTCGTTGTAGCACGCAAACTTCTTGGCTGGTACTGAGTGAGCTGCATTTTGGAGCATATGCACAAATATACATACAAATATATAAAACATTTCTTTTGGCTATTTCCCATGTGGTTTAATTTTTCACAGCTCTGTAAAATTTCATGTGCAAATTCTGTTTTCATAACTTTTATTGTATCTTAAAAGTAGAGTTTTGAATAATTGTTAAGAAAATTTTATCCCAGTCCCTTTTAAGACAAAATTTTTAGTTGATAACGACAGCACAGGGAGCTGTTACATTTCTTGGTTTTGAAAGTAACTTTAGAAACTTTTTATCTACTAATAGTTTATATTTTAAAAGCAGAGGGAATGACTTCCACCTCTCTTTTTTTTCCTCTGCTTTCCCCTTCCTATCTCTGACGTATTTATTCTCCTGCAGAAATTATAGTAGCTGTCACAAACCCTGTGAGTCTACAGCTCTGAGTTAGCTCCTGATCCCAGTATTCTTCTCCTCTTCTCTCATGTCACATCTCCCTGTGCAGTTTGTATTCCAGTTGTTAATTCCAATTTGATTGACTGTGGGCATCTTTTGAACTCCATAACTGCCACAATGCCAGTGTTTCCCTATGCAACTTAGTATTATGTCTGTGTCCCAAGCCACTACCTCAGATGTTGTAGAGATCTTGATTTACTCTTTCTCTTTGTCTGAACTTTTTTTTTTACCCCTAACGTAGTTCAGCCCTGTAGGTCTCTTTTTTTCTCTGAAGCTCAGTCAGCAGGCTGAGATAGTGGCTCAGTCCACAGGAGAAAGAGTGACAGATACAAGCACAAAAAATAATTAACTTCTTGTTTGCTGTTTCCAAATGTAATACCACACTTCAAACAAGACATTGCTATTCCATAGATCACAAAGATTGAGTGCAGATTAAATTGTTGTCTTATTTATCTGTGGTAGGCCTTTGTATGAGCCAAGCTCTAAGCATGGACAAGAAAAAGTCCTTGCTGTGAGTATTGTACATGGTAAAGACAGACAAGTAAAGAGATACAGGAGGACAGGAAAACAAGGAGGGAGGCAGATTTTATGTAAGTTAATATAATGAGCACGGTAACATTGCTTTTGCAAAGGATTTGAAATATGGATGAAATGAGAACCTGCCCAGTGCTTTCAGCTGAGTCACAGCCATGGCCACAGCTCTGGTCTGTGGTTGTAGGATGTGATTTCAGGCACAGAAGTGATGAGGGAAGGAACTGATAAAAGAGTAGACAAGTGGGTCTTGAATAGAGAGGTGGATTAAGTCCTCTGTGGAAAATACAATTGTGTGGTAGAGAAGAGATTCATGAGGATGATGGTGCTGTCTCTATGCAGTGTCCCTCATAGATACACTAATGCTTCTCTACTTCTCTTTTTCTGATTTTTCAATACATCCTCACTCTTCATCTACCACTGCACCTACCACTACTTTTCTTTTTCAAACTCTGATCCCAACACATCTTCATTTTTCAAGGTACTGTTGCTATGAAACAATTCTTTTGTCGTAAAAAAGTAACGGAAAACAGGAAGAATTGAGCAGGAATATGTTTACTACTGCAATGTACAACAGTCCCAAATGCAAATTTCCATTTTAGGTAAAACCAGAGGAGCAAAGAACATGATGTGGAAGAGTTACTGTATGAATCTAGATTTTTCCAACACTGATTTGCTGGGATTTTTGAAATTCCAAAGCCTAATTAAAATGTTTTGAAGAATGAACTACCATCTTTTCTATACATACATGTGAAGGTATTTTCTCAATGTGACACAAATCCGAAAATATGTGGCTGTAATTTTAGTGCAGTGTATTTTCCTATGACATCCCTTTTGCAGACCTCAACAGAAATTTTAGAATTCAACAGAGACAGTTTTTTTTCTCTCAAATTAATATTAGATTTTTGTGATTTCTATTGGCTATAATTGTAATGAAAAATGCAGGGGAGTGTCATGGCTGGTTTATTTTAAAATTTCTTTTTTTTTCTCCTTTTTTAATCTTGGGTACAAGTTCAC
>VZTT01016499.1:2239-27761 GCA_013400855.1 Buphagus erythrorhynchus | reverse complement strand
CCCAGCAGTGACAGCCTGGGGTGCTGTGAGTGTAGCTGACAGTCTTGTGAACGGTCAGACTGGGAAGGTTCCTTAACAGCAAAGTGCAAAATCTAATTACCAGAGTAGAGGGGAAAAGAAGGGTTTTTGTGTAATATATTGAAGTCAGGAGGGACTAAATTAGGGAGAGGGATGGAGAGCAAATCCTACAACTCCAGTCCAGAGATGTCTACAAAGAGAAGACTGAGCAGCAGGAGGAAAGGATTGTTGAAATGGAAGTGTTGAGTGAGAACAAACTGGGTTATCATAAGGAGGTGTTGGGCAATTGGTTAATGAAATGTGATAATTCTTGAAGGTGGACACAGAGACTCAAGAGGTGCCCTATTCTAGAAGCTGTTGTACATTTAACCTTAGTTTCACTAACTCGGAATCTTACACTAAATTCATATTGGCTCTGCTTCAACAGAAAGGGTGTAGAGTAAATTCATCTAACTTAGTTTTTGTCTGTAGGATATCTAGGAGAATGGGAAATATGGACTTGAAGAAGCATAAGAAAATGTCAGATACCTTTAAAAGGAGCCACAGGCACAAATGAAAAGCTCACTAATTTAAGAGTCCTGGTTTCTCAAGGAACTTCAGCATTGTGTTCTGGCACACAGATGTTAGACCTGCTGTGTCACTTTGAGAAACTGGACTGATGACCATTTACCTTTATCATTCATCTGGAATTTAGAAAACTCTTAGACTTTTAATATATGCTTAAATATTAAAATGCCTTAATTTACGTATTTCATTTCTATGTCTTGGTTGTGAAGCTGTTACATTTAATGAGCTATTGACAACTAGAGGAAAATTCAAATGCATCCAAATCTGGTCTCAATTGTTAGTGAACCCATGGCTGTTCCTTTTCTTCTTGGAGAATGATATAAACAGTAGGAAAAATTGTTATTGATAACAGATATTTGCAAGACTGCAGGATGGGAGTTCGTTGCCTTGTTAGGTCCTGGATGAGGAAATGTTGCTATTCATAAAATTGCTGACTTTTAGTAGGAGCTAGAATTGTCAGTGATTGATCTTCAGATTGCTTTCATTTTGAGGCTTCCACATAGAAAGAACACTGTGTTTGATTTAATTTTTTGCCAAGGAAGGTCATTTATAATATTAGCTCATGAATAATGGCCAAAATAGATTGTGAAGCTCAGAAAGCTTCATCCTCAGAGTGGTTCAAGCTCAGGGCACACTGAAGATTGACATTAGGTAAACTTCCCTATGCAATTCTTCTATACTATTTAAATGTCTCTCTTAATTTTTTTTCCCGAGCATTAAATCCCTCTGTCAGGACCTCTCCCATAAAACAGTAATATAGAAGATGAGTTAGCTCTAGAAAAAACAACATTTATTATCTGGATAAATATTGAGCATATTTCAAAAGAGGGATAAACTTTGTTCTGTCTGCTGGGAAAATGACTGTTCCCCTCTCTTTGATCTCTTTTAACTGAACAATTGTTACATTCCTTCACAATTTCTTAAGTATTACTACTTAGTTTTTTGAGTAGGTTTCATGATATTTCATTGAATTTTAAATGGTTAGCTGAAATACAGCTTTGTGAATTCTTCCTAGTCCATATATTTTATCACAGTAAATTTATCTGTAGAAGATTAGAGGGAGTTTAATACAAATAATTCTGGTAGTATCCAGCTGAGTTAATTTCCCAGTGGATTTATCAAGAGGAGTAGATCACATCAAAATTAATTACAAAGACTTCTATAACTTATTTAGCAAAGCCTCTGCTTTTTTGCAAATAACAATTGAGGTACTATCAATAATAGGACAACCTGAAGTCATTGAAAAAACCTAATTAAAAATTTGTTTACATTTAGTAACAGCACTTCAGATCAGAATTGCCTTCCCAAGTGATAATTCATTGTCAGTTTTTTTTCTTTCATATGTTAGCTAAGGCATGCAATGAATGATTCAGGCTAATTCAAACTGCTTTTGAAATTCACCAGCAGCTGTAACCAGGGTAACCTGTAACTCTAATCTTAGTTCCCTTGAAAGTCCTAAGCTGTTTTTATTAGATCTTGTGGTGAACTTTTCCTTTATATATCAGACATTCATTTAATCAGTGAATCTTCTGTCCAAGGAACTGTTAGGTTACTGCAACATACAGTGGGTTCTGTCTAGCTTGTAATTGTTGAGGCTTTTGAAATGTGAGTGTTGTTTCTAGTTATTCATTACGTGCAAGCAAAGCATTTCAATGTATTAGTTTGGTAATGACTGAAAAAATATATTTTCCCATTGTCCAAGTATGTGAAGGTGGATGCCAGAAGCCATAATATTAGATTGGAGACTGAAGCACAAGAGCTGATACATTTAGAAATGCAAATGTTTCCCGTGCCACTATCCCAGGGTTTTCTGTGGGCAAATCCTTGTGCCAGCTCAGCTGTGAGATGGATGTGGCACACCAGGAGCTCACCCTGTGTGGGTCAGCACTGAGTGCTGCAGCTGCTGGGGTTAATGGGGAGTAAATGTGCCCTGTGTGATCTGTTCTGCCCTGGCTTCTGCAGGCAGAAGTGCTGATGTGCACAGGGAGGGAGGGGGTCAGAAAGCTACAGCTCATATGGCCAATGGGTTAAGATTGGAACAGACTGAAATTATTTGCTTACCTCCATCAGGAAAGCTTTCACAGACACAAATAATCTCTCAAAAAGAGCCCTTCCTGCATTGACTTGGTCATTTGGAGTAGCAGCAGTCTTCTACTTCCATCCTTGGTGGGGAGACTTGCCCATGAGCACCTTGATAGTTAGATGGATGTCAGTATGATTTAAGATGGAAAGAATATATTTTTTTTTCACAGTATAGTTGATTAACTTCTGTTTTCAATATTTATTTTTAGCTAAATGAAAAAAGCTGTTGTGATTACCCCCAAGTTGTTACACTGCTTATGCACGATGGATATGCTCTCTAGAACACAGTTAATTTCCCTTCTAACTGCATATTGCACTTCCTGCAGTGTCAGTTATATTGAATGATAAAGTTAAACCCACTCTGGGATTTAATTTTTTTTATTAAAATTGTCAGCCATATGAAAAGGGAGCCATCAGCATCAATGGAATTTGTACTGGTCCCAGCTGCTTGTTTTTTCTGTGCTCCTCTGGCATACCACACATATTGCTGAGCAGACTCTGCATAAAGTCACTCATTCCTGAAATACAAAGAGAGACTCTTCTTGCCAGGGTTATTAATTGAGTTTTACATAGTAGTCATCTAAACAGAACAGGAAGAGACAAACAGTTATTCTAACATTTACACACAGAATATATACTGTGTTATTATCTCTCCTTATTTCTAATCAGCTGTTCTGGTATGTTTTAGTTCATGGTCAATTAATTTTTTATTTTTTGTAAAATAGAGCAACTATTTTCTCTTCACATGTAGTATGGATGTATATACTTCTCTGCAGTATAGGTAAGATTTGGTAAATTAGTTTTAAACCTATGCATTTGAAAGCTTTCATTGTTGATAGTGCTGAAAAAGTGAAGAATGCAGCCCTCTATGGGCTAATGTGTAAGACTGGGATAACTGAGTTGTTTGTTTTTGCAAGTTCAAGGTCTAGAATGTCCAGTTATGACTCTTCTAGGAAGACTGAAATGCTGATTCAAAGTCAGTCTTTTTATTCTGGAGCATAATGGAAATTGTGGAGGCCAACACAGCCAACAGTGACTCCTCTGCAGGGACAATTAAATATATGCACACAACCAAATGATGTGGGCCTCACTTCTTAGCTGGTGATTGTTTAATCTCTTTCTTAGGTGAGGAAGTTTCATGCTGTTCACAAATATCTGAATCCCTTCCTGCAGTAGGATCCATTTACCATTGTGCAAATATTCTGTATTAATTCTAGAGCACACACAGATCTGAGTGACATCAGAGTAAGACTGAAGTAACCTCAATTAATTTTAGGAGGCTTATTCCGGTTTATCCTACTCAGAGATAAAAATGTGTGTATTTATCTTTGAATTGCATGGCACAGACTCTTATAATGAGGTGCATTGAGCTCCATTCTCAGCATAAATTAATTTGGGGTAGTCAGTTGAAAAATATTGTTACATACCAGATTGACAAACTAGATGGTCCATTATCACTTCAGTTAAGGAAAATATGAATGCTAATGAGTCTATTTTGTTCTCTCACAATTTCTGAAAAGAGGAGAAAATTCTAACACCTATGAGTTTTTTGTGGGTTTTTGGTGTTTTTTTAAAAATTGATTAGTGAGCACTGAGGATACTGACATTTGTAGGAAAAAAAGTTAAATTCTAACTGGTTGGACAGCTTTTTTGTTAATAGTAGTTGAATCCTTTCAACAGAACACTTTGACATTCCTTAAAAAAAAAAATTGAGTCCTTTAAAATATTCTTTTTATTAGTCTTCATCTATAGATTTTGGCAAGTAAAGGTCAGTGGCAAATTCTGGTTTATCCTCCTGCATCCAGATCTGAGGCAGATCCTTCACCTGTGTTCTGTAAGGCTTTACCACTGCAGAGGCAATGACATCCAGCTGTAGTGGAAGAACATGCTTCTCTTCTTCCCTGTTGTGGTTCACACTGACATAACTTCTGAAATAAAAATATATTTTATGGAGGAAATTGTCATAGTTTAGGTGAAAACTCTGAAATTTCCTTTTCCTTGTTCCTCTGTGTTCACATGGCAATTGAAAGGGACCTGGATGACTTCTTTCTCCATGGTGCTCTCCATGCCCTTCTCCTGTCATGGGAGCAGCTTGGGTGACAAATCTCATTGCATTGGAGGATTCACTGGGCACACCATGGAGAGGATAACCAAGATACTCTGCAGTGCACAGTTCTGCCTACTGGATATGTCCTGCTTGGCCCTGTCTTTCTATTCAGTCAGGAAAACATATTTTAAAATGAAGCAAACAAAAAAAATTACTTGCAGTTTATGAAGGTGAATATCACAGCCTCATTTACTGTGCTGGGAGGCTTTTATATGAATACTGATAGAATTGTGATTTCACTAATTCACTTTATTTTTTTTTTTTCTAGATTTTTGTATTTTTACCTATCTTTTCTGTTGAATTTTGTCATGTTTCATTACTTGAATTTAGGTTGTGAATGGGTGCCTGCTCTGTTTTAGGCTTGGCAAAGCACTGCACAAAATTTTGAAGCTGTTAGTACTGTGTATTGTCTCATTTTAATAATAACATAGCCTTTGGTTCAGATAATTTTATTATTTCAATAAATGCATTATATGGAATTGGTGCCTTTTTGTCTGTGGATGCTATTTTATGACCACTGAACAACCATCAGTTTTAGGAAAGGGAAAGAAAACTGCAGTGCAGTACAGTATTCCTCTTCAGCTCTCTTTTTCATCAATTTGCTTATTTAATGATTGGAAATCCATTTGATGGTCAGGTATTTCTTCTAAAACCTTCTTTGTTGTTCAGAGAAATTTAGGAAAGAATAGCATTTGACATTTTAATAAAGAAATTTGGCTTTTTGCTGCAGTCAGTATGTTTGTCTAGAAAACCACCAGCCATAAAGGGAAAATAATAAAGATTATTTTTTTAATGTCCTTTACCTTGAATGCAGTAATCAGAAGAATGATGTAGTTCAAAAGACCTAATTTGAATATAAATTTGTAATTATATTACTTAAAGCTTTAGTAGTTTTCTATTTAAATCCCTAGGGTCCAGTCTGTTCTCAAAATGATGTCATTGCTCTACTGTGCCTGAATATTTCCAGTGCTGGAACAAATCTTGACTTTTGACCATTGAAGGAGGAAAATACGAAATCCAAAACACTACCTTGTTGCATTTATTGTAGTCTAGCCATGACCATTACTCCAGATATTTTAATTTTTCAATTACAGAAGGAGATGGGCTTTAAAACCTGGGACACATTCAACAAATAGGTTTTGCTCAGGGAATAGACTCTGGATCACAATAAGAAAACTCAGTTTTAAAACAAATTCGGTGACATTTAATAAAGTTGACAAATTATGGACCAAAGATCTTAACATCTGTTCCACCAAAAAGCATATTCCCATATATCAGAACATCAATTAGTTCTTTCAGTTATAAAGATAATTTGCATAGGCTTAGAAAGCTTCATGAGAGCATAGAAAATTTGCAGTAAAAGTCCTTTTAGTGTGTTTTCAGTCTGGATTTTTTTTTACAAGTAGCTGTTTAGAGAGTTTTCATTCAACATCTATGTGGTTCACACTAGTAATATTTTAGATGTTTAAGTCCAACACATGTAGGTCCTAAAACTTAGATGGTGTAATCTCAAGGGAGGTCAGAGGGAGCCTGCTGTACTCAACATCTGCAGGTGTTTTGTAAATCACCACTTTAAAATGTGGGCTTATGTTCAGCAAGCTTGAGATTTTGTGTGTTGTGTCTGGTTCTGCAGAAAGACAGGAAAAAGAGAGGGTGGCTCTTTTGTGTCTAATTGACTTGATTTTAATAACTGCTTGAATGATCTTAAGTATAGATCTTATCTTTTGGCCTCAATGAGTTTGATATTTTCATAAGTTTTATGAACTTTCAGCTGGGATTTTTGATTTTGCTTGTTTATTACAAAGAAACCCAGCATTCTTTTTGCTACAGATTAGTTTTAATACATTTTCTTTGCAGGCAGGGGGAAGTGCTGTAATTTTCACTGCCAGTCCTTAAATGCCTTACTGATGCTTGGTGTGTGAGGATAATCAGCTCCAGCTCTGTGCTAGCAGGGGCCCTTACCTAGATTAGAGTTTGGGGAATTGGAAAAAAAATTATTCTTGAACTTCTGCTTAAAAATGAAACAAAGGCTATGCACTCCATGGGTGTCAGACTAAGCCACTTCACAATGCAGTTTTTTATGCACCTGGTAGCACAGTGTAGTAACCCTGAGGTTATTCTGCACTTGCATGTTTGCAAACGTTGTCAGTGAGCGTAAGCTTGTGTCAGACTTGTGACAAAGCCAGCAAAACACATTGAATTAAATTTGGCAAGCAATTCTTAACTTTGAATGCTCTTCAGGTTGCAGTTTTATTGCATTTTTGTTGATTTGGTGAAGCATTACAAAAATACAGCTCTTGAGGTTTTTTTGTCTGTTTTTTAAAGTTTTTGTTTTTCCTCCTCACATTTTTCTCCTTATCTGTGAGCTTGATATGATATGATACGATACTTTTTTTGAAACAGGAGTATTGTAACAGTCTTTTTTGGAAGAGCAGAAGGTGATGCTTGAGTAAAGTCTCTTTCGATCATCTTTCAAATTAATGAGAAAATGTTTCCAATTAAAATCAGCATTTGATTAATTAGTAGTTGACTTATTAGGAAGGAGGCAAAGTCAGGAGTGTTAGGATGCATTCAGTGCAAATCAGGGGAGGAGAGTGTTACAGGAAAAAGCCATCAGTGCCTCAAAGGATGCTGGTTGCTGCTGATGTTTCTGTAGGACATCCTTCAGCAGCCTTTTCAAATGGATTTGAACAAGCTAATAAAGAAAACGGCTATAATTTGTAAGCACTTTGAGGTTAATAAGAGCACCTATCCTTCATCATGAGCATTATGTGTGACTGAGTATAATATTATGCAAATGGCAGATTATCATGCCAAAATAAATGTCAAGGAGATGCACATCCTCATACAATGTTGGAATAAAAAATAGATTTGTTCAATTTTATTATTTTAAGAGAGATATTTTCATTTTCTGTTTTGGTACAGCAGGGACAACAAACATATCAGCTTTGAAAGTGGCACAGAGAAAGAAGTAGCACTTAGTTTTAGAAATTGTGTCCTGGAGACACTCTTATAAATGGGTACAGTATTGCTTTTCTCTTTTTGGTCTTGTTGTAGCATTCAAAAGAGAGTACAATACTCAGCAGGAAATTCATCTTTCACAACATTTATGAGATATTGGCCCCAGAGTATATTCATTCTTGCAGATGAATGCAGATGCATTTTATGGTACCTGGTTTCTTGATCTAGAATCATAGAATATCCCGAACTGGAAAGGATGCACAGGGATCATTGAAGTTTAACTTCTGCCTCTGCACAAGACCCCAAAATCACACCATGGCCCAAGAGCATTGTCCAAAGGCTCTGTCAGGGGTGCTGTGACCACTGCCCTGGGGAGCCTGTTCCAGCCCAGCCACCTTCTGGGTGAAGAACTGTTCCTCATATCCAACCTAAACCTCCCCTGGCACAGCTTCAGGCCATTCCCTCGGGTCCTGGCATGGGTCACCACAGAGAAGGGATCAGTGTCTGCCCCTGCTCTGCCACTTGTGAGGAAGCTGCAGACCCCAAGGAGCTCTCCTCTCTGTCCCCTCTCTAGCTGAAGAAGCCAAGTGACCCCAACTGCTTCTCATCTGGAGGAGCAAAATGGAGGCTTTCAAGCAGCTTTATATCCTTCTGATATTGTGGTGCCCAAAAGCTATCTGGCAGCAGCAGAACCATTCAAAAATCTTCCATGATTATCACTGTTTACATTTGCTGTATCAACACAGTCTAAATGTTATTAATAACATGCATAACACAATGCAGCTTTATGGTTTCTCTTCCATCTGGATATCAATGCAAAATGGCCTCAGCTCCAAGGGAAGCCAGTGATTGACCGCTTGGTTCCGGCTGTTTAAATTAAAAATTTCAAGTAGAAGTAGCAAAGATTGTTGATATATTATCCAGAATTCTGAGGAAATCAATAAAAGCCTTAATGGCCTTCCCCCACTGCTCTGTAGCTGCATTAGTCACATCTTGGGAGAGCACTTTGACCATCAATCAAAGAAAAAAATCACTTTATTTTCATATTCTGAACTTTGTGGCAGCTTGTGTGTAATTTTGGCAGGCTGTTTCTGAAATTCTGCAAGAAAAATGCAGTAGGAAAAGGTTTCTTAAAGGATGATAGGCTTTAAAGCATATACAAGCAGTAATTCAGACACACTTTACATAACCATCTTTTATTCTTTTTGATAGTGGAATGACCTGGGTAAGTAACCATGCAGGTTTTTGTGTTGAACCAGGGCACCAGAGAAGAGCTGTGCAATAACAGCCACACAAGAGTAAACCAAGTAGAGCAGCTGTCCAATCTCAGAGATCCCTGTAGGATGCCATATAAATAAAATACTTCTGATAGTAAAGAGGGTTTGTTTTAAATCAAACCTCTGCTCTAATTCATGGTTTACTAATCTCCTCTATGGGGTGAAAACTCGCTTCTTATGGCACTGATGTATCCATTTATGGATTGGACAAGAAATATCTACCAAAACCTTGTTTCAATTCTGAAAATGAGAGGAACCTGTGCCAGGAATGAGGTGGGAGAGGAAATTCCTGGAGCACCAATACCTGGCACATGAACTCTTGAACTGTGCTCTCAAGTGGGCAGTATTTTCCCTAGTCCTGCAGAGATGGAAAAACAAATAGGCTGTGACCTAGTGAGGGGATCTGACTTTCACATCAGTTTCTTTACAAAATTATCCAGAAAAGCTTGGCAACGTGTGATGACTTTTATTCTAAGGATTTGTAAGAAAATCGCACTTAAAAGCTCTTCTGATCTGTGTTTCTTCACGTGAGCTAATTGTGGACTTACATTTTCACAGAGAAAAAAGTGATTATATCTATTTGCCAAGAATCAAGTTTTTTTCAGAAGTCTGAGGGATTAGGCTTAGGTAGAGAATGATTAGTGATTTAAATACATCTTGAAAGCAGTTCAGTAGAATTAAGCTTCTGTGATGTACAAAAGTATTTCGATCTCATGTCCATCAAACAAAAGAGGACATGAACTTGGCCTGAGTGACTCTTTCAAATATGGAACAAGGAGGAAAGTCCTTTTAAATGCCCTCTTAGCAATCCCACCATGTCCAGACAAGTCTAGCAAAGATAACAATTGCATCAAGAAGTACTTAACAGATTAATGTGGGTCTTGCAGATTGTTCCTCATGCCTGCAAAATGGTAGAGATACTGAAAAGGTTGAGAGGATACAAACTGTATTTAGACTGTGAAGTCCACTTTGAGGATGGATTTCTTTCTGTGCAGCTTCTCTGTAATCTTCGGTATAGTGGATAAATCTTGATATTTGCCTTGGATATTAATGTAAGACAAATAAACATGAATAATAGAAGCCAAAGCTGTGTTCTCCCATTATACTTCTCAGTCCCTCACAGTGGGAAAATGATTGTAGACTGTTTACTCTGAAAATGAGTTTGACCCTCAGAAATTGAGCCATGTCGTTAGCAAAACATGAAAAGAAATGAAGTTGGACAAATGCCTTCTAAACAGCACCTGAAATAAAAATAATCAGGAGTTCATGTGTTAATAATTTGTCCTGCATTTTAACACAGTATTATTTAGTACTTTTTGCATTAAAACCTAAATGTGCAGAAAATATAGCTGTTAATAAATTAAAGTCAGCGTAATTTAATTATAATAATACCACATCCCAAAACACATCAAAGCAGTGATTTTTGCCAACTAAGTATCCTCTCAGCATTGCATTATGGCAGAGTGATACTAATCTGGCCTGCATTTGGAGAGGAATGAACTTAATTTAATTACCTCTCTAAATACAACTTTTGGTTTAAGCATAAGTAGTAAGCTGAGGTCAGTGTCAAAATAACAATGTGGCATTTATTTTGTTTGCTGCCCAGCCAAATAAATACTACATAGTTAGGTTCTTCCACCCCTTTCACTGCAGTGATCAAATTAACCTTTTTCCTCTCTGATGGAAAGGTGATAAACCAGCAGGTTACTCTGGGATCAAATTAGAGATCTTATCTTTCTTCCTGAGGGACAGGTGACCTAAATTTGACTGCACAAAATATTCAGTTTCTAATAAGAGCAATGCTTTACAGTCATATTCCAGACTCAAGATTTGACTGGGTGACTGTTTTTACCTTTTTACCAGTGCAAGCCTCTTCTACAACTGCAGTGATACTTTTCATGGCTGTTTTAATGAAAGAAGAAAAAATATGTTAGAGTAATTTCTTCCCTTTGAAATTTCTCCTCTGTTCTAGTCTGTCTTTGATATTCAATTTTTTCATCCTGCTTTGTTGTCAAAGCTGTTAGGAATCTTATGGATAAAGCATCATTCATGGTCAAACTCCAAAAATTCTTAGGGACAAATGTCTCACTCTGGCCATCAGTTTTCCAGATCACATAATAATGAGTACTCCTAACCTTCCCTGCACCTTTATTGTACTGGTACTAAATGCTTTAGCCTGTTTTGGGCAACTCTCACAACTGAACTCATGAATTGCCATAATGTCTCTGTACCACAGTAGTTGCATTTCATAGTATTTATGCACTCAGCATAAATTCTTTGGGTTCCTTTTTGTGGTGTCTGAAAAGTATTTCCTGAAAGGTATGCTGTGTTCTGTTGATACTGCTGCAAAAGATATAATGGTATTATCTGGTTTTTTTCTGGCATAATGAAAACTCCATTGGATGCAGTTTATTATGTCCCATATTGCAGTTAAAGATCTATATAATTAATTTTCTCTTCAATTTCATTCCAGCACAGGCTTTCAATATGGTGTAGGAAAGGAAGGTTTCCCTATCTTATCCAGAGATACAGGTGAAATTCACAGGTTCCAAAGAAGTTTTGTACTGGTACAATGATTAATGGCTACACATTTTCAGTTGCTATTTGTTCCAATGAGCTTCATCCATGATCTGTTTAATTTGAAGTGCATAATACCACCATCTCACTTCTCCATTTATAAAACATGTTAAAATACTTCAGTTTCTGAAATGTATATTTAAATTCAACAGATGAGAAAAAAAAAATTAAAAAGCTGTTCCTCTGCTATCATTACAATGGGAATGGGTGCCACACCTACACTCTATACACTTTTGAAAATTTTATGTATTTTCACTGTAGGCTTTAGTTGGATTATTTTGCGGTTGTGGAGTTTAATTCTGAAAGAGCTGCAGCTTGGTTATTTAAAAGCTTTCCCTTTTTTTTGACATTCTCTACCTTGTCATTTCACCTGCAGGAAGACTGCTTTGGAAAGTCAATTATTTCTGTTATAATTTCTCAAACTCATGATCTAGGGTAGCAAGTAACACAGTGAGACCAAGTCAGTCAGTTATGCACTGCAAACTGTGTGCCTGGATTGGCTTAAAAAGCACAAAGCAGTTCAATTATAATCAGTTATACATGTCTTTCATGACTGAGAGTTATATCCCCTGTACATGGTAGCTTGGCAAAAATAGTCCAAAGAAAACAATTTCGTGTAATCTTACCTTCAACTCCAGAAATAATGCCACTTCTCTGCATCCCTTTTGCCACTTGTTATAGTTAAACTGTGTACTCCTGAGTGCTGCAAGTAAAAGGTTTATTGATTAGTACCAGTAAAATTTATGCATAGGCAATAAAAACAACCATATTTCATTTCCTTCCCCCTCACCCAGCAGATGCCAGTGAAAGTTTATTTGTTCAATGTTGAGAGATAAGTAAAATCACAGTGAAAATCTCTCCATAAGTCAAAAGATCTAATAAATGAGCAGTCAGTAGAGCTGTGAATAATTGGGGGAGGCATGAAGAACATTCACTGCCAAATTTAGTTTCTTACATCGTGAGACAGATCTCCCTGGGGTTATGATAGAGCCAAAATATGGGTGAACGAGAGAGATCCTCTCACAAGGCAGCTCAGAGCAGGGGCTGACCGAAAGATGATAACAAATGATGACAAAAATGTTCATGGATTTTTGTCCCCATGATCTGGCCTGTATGATTTCCTCCTTTCCACATTCTTCTGGCTTGCTAGGAGACCTGACAGCCTGTACACCTGAAAATGCCTGTGGTTCTGACAAGCTGGACTCCTTGGACACGTTATTATGCAGAGTAGATTTCATTTATTTCAGAGAAGTCACGATCAAGTTGATACTTGTAATAGACATGGAGGGGAAAAGTGTGATCACTGTTTTCTCATCCTTGGTATGACACTTCAAGGAGATGAGTATTTCACAAGAATCTGAGTAAAACATTAGTCATTTTTCTCATTTGCATGGTGGTCTATAATTTGGAAGTGGAGGCTTTCCAAGCTACATGCTGTATAGGGTTCTGTGAACTAGATAGAATTTTTCCTGCTAAATTAACTCAATAAATTTGAAATCATTTGGAAGTTAGAGCATAAGAGATCTGTTGACAGAAAGTAGAATGAGGCTTTTCAGTGTTTGGCCTTGTAAAGAAGAGATGATAGAGGATCCATTTGTGCTCAGTCTGCGTGTCATATTTCCAGATTAAGCAAATAATAATGGGAAGCCAAACTTTATTGATTATGATTTAATGTCCTTGGTGTGATGTGATATTTTTTGCCTTTAATTCACTGCCATCAGACTCATGAGTCAAATTTGACAGTGTTCTTCTGGAAGCACTTGCAGTCCTCAGTATCAGCCAGAGTCATGGCTCCAAACAGCTGGGGAAAAGGTGAAGCTCTTGGGGCCAGAGGAATATTGCTGTGTACTACAGAGAGTGTTTGGTGCTGGTTTCCTCCTCAGGGTTTCTGGTCTTAATGTCCTACTGGTGAAGTGAAGCATTTTTGATAGAGAGTTTCAGCAAGCCCCAGTTTGTGTTTCTGACCATCTCTTCTGCCTGCTGTGGACAATACCTTTTGTTCCTTTGCATGCTATTTAAAAACTGACCTCTTCATGACTCTCACTAAGGGGGAAAAACCAAAACAATTCAGAAAATAGATTCAGTCAACTTCTTAACATCCCTGCATCCTGGAGGCTGAAAGAACATTCCTCCCTGTTCACAACTCTACAGCACAGAATTTTTTGGCCTGAGTTTAGTGCTTTGACCTGACAGATAACAATATATAAATATATTACAAATGAAAAATGTATGCACTCTCTTTTTAAGCATCATTTGCAATGAGAAACACCTAGAGAAACAGATCATTAAGCTCAGTTTCCTTTGTCCAGACATTGAGTTAACCAAGTGAGGGCCAAAGTAGCATGTGAGCTTCTCAAATGACCTTAATTTGAACTCTAAATGCATGGCAGGTTCAGAACATTTCAGGATAAGCCAGTCGACTAAGACTGTTCCTCTCCAGTGCAAGTGAATAGTCTGCAGATATTAAAAGTATATCAAGCAGTCCACTACTAATTCAAGAAGTCAGGTCAAGTTGAGAGCAATTCTACTTTTGAACTGGCTGAGGCTGGAGATAAGCATTTTATACAGCTGTAATTGAAATAGAAAACTTTAAGAAGTCAGTCATTGAGAGCTTCTACCATGAATCAGGATTATTTCATGGACTTAAATCCTCTTTGAGCTTTTCCCATAAGTGACTCTTGTGAGTTCATCTTCCCACCAAGGTGTTCTACAGTTGCTCAGAAGGCTCCTTGTTCCTGTAAGTTACAGAACAAATTCAGAGACCTAAACAAAGTCTCATTAGAAGTCCCCCAGCTCCCCTGGAAGTGTGAGTTTGATTGTTGGTTTCTCTGTGAACTGGTTCAGGCTCTGTCATGTGCTGGTATGACTTTAGCTGTCAGCTTTGGTAGGTGTTCTACATAACATATGCACAGCTCCCATGAATCTACCATTGAAAAAGTGCAAACAGTGGCACTGTGGTTCCTTCCAGAATCACAGCTTTCTCTGAATGCTGGAAAATTCGTCAAGACTTTTCCCTTTGACCTTAAATGACTCTGAATTAAATGCAGACATTTATGCCACATATAAAGCCATGCACTGGTCTGCTTATGAGTCCCTGTAATTATACCCTAAGAGTGGTTCTCTTCCATTCAGTATTTATATCCTTTCCTTCCCACCTAGCTTAGTCATTCTAGAAGAAAAGAATTTTCTCCTAGACTTTGTAACCTTCTTTCTCCTTTCTCATTGTTCTTTTCTGGGGTGACAAACAGCAAAAACATAAGTCACCTTTACTATCAAAGAATTAAGTGTCTTTTCATGGTTACCTGGGCCATGTATTTCTGTAGTGTGAGTGCAGGAATTTGATAATCACACAAAAAAAACACATTGATGTACTTAGGGTTGGATCAAGTGTTGTCTCATTAGCATTAAACAGCTATAATGGGAGAAAGATGAAACTAACTGCAGAAACATGAGGAACAACAAAGATGAAAAGGAAGATGTGAGAATGGTACAAAAACCTGGTTCCTTATTTGTAGGGTAAACTTGAAAGGTACCCTTTTCAACCTGCTTGCCTTATAATGTATTCAGAAATGGAAATTAATCAGCAGTTGTTTATAGCTGTGCAAATCTGGCACAGGGATTGGATATGATAGTTAGCAAGCAACCTGCAGATTTTAAAACTAAGCTGCAGTTCTTCCACAGAGCTGCCTTTTCCCATTAATTCTTCTCCATAGTCTCAGGATCTGAGCTTTTTTCCCCTTAACTTTGATGTATGAACATATTTCTCACTGGCTGCTCAGAGTCCAAGATATTATTCCTTTATATTTGGATCTGTTAAAATTTTTTATACTTTATGTGTATTTCTCTATTGCAAAATTCATAATTTCAGATATTTTCTGAAACATAATAATCTAAGTTTCAAAACAGAAAAATTCAAAGGAAAAATGGTCTAATAAAAGCTCAGTTCAGTCAATTAGATGTGGTTTATTGCATTTGTTTTTCAGTCAGTTTGTGTGTATCTTTAACTTTTTTCAGCTTCAGTTTGGTCCTGTTTTGAACCAGAAATTAATGTTGATACCAGTCAATGTGATCCCATTCTCTCAAATATCCTAACAGCTAGACTAAATTACACAGGTTCTCATCCACTTCCAGGTTTCGTAGATAGAAATGAGTTATGATATCCCTTCCAAACTGGAGTTAGTCAAAAAGATGTGAAAACTGAAGGATTGGTTATTGTTGTCCCATCCACTTATATCAATACAATTTGAGGTTTTTTTCAATGGAGGCATTTGTCTCTTCAGATTAGCATTAGATTAGATTAGATTTTTAAAATTCCTTAATTCTGAAGAGTCAGTGCAAACAGATCTTCTGCTGATTTCTAGTGGTGAGTAATTTGCAAAATGGTGACAGAGATATAATCCAGTGGGATTAATTAGAAATTTCATCTGGAGCTGTTTCTTTGACTCTGCCTGGTCTCAGCCAAATTCTGAGGTGCAGCCTCACTGAGATGAGTGCAAAGACAAGGAACATAAATCCAGGGGACACTGCTGTGCCATTGGTATGCTACCAAGCAAAAGACGTGGTTTCTCTCTGAAACCAAGCATGTATGGCAGGGTATTTTCTTTATTAGCCTCTGCCAGTCTGATCCAACTGTCATTAAGAACACTGCCAATCCTCCCTGTGACATTCAGAAGTTTTGGGCCAGAACTCAGAGTATATTCATAATTTCTCTGCATTTGAGCACATTATTTTTATGACAACTAATAATTTAAATTGCTAGTTTACAATGGTGCATATGTTATCTTAGGTAAAGATTGTTGTGTACTCCACTATAAATAACTCTGTTCCATCAGTTTAGTTAATTGGAAGGGTCTAGCAGAATGGACCCCTTCTTATTGCTGTATTGAATGGTTCAGTATATGACATTCTTGGTAGAAGTTTTTAAGCCCTCAACATTTTCATAACTATTGATCTGTTTTTGAAGCATGGAAATTCTGCTCTGGGGATGTTATGTACACAAAAATTTGATCTCTAAGCCACTACTTAGTTTTACTTTTAGTTTGGATAAATGTCATTTTCAGCTGTTCATGAAATTTTCCTCAGACAATATTGAGTGATTAAATAAATTTCAGGATTGTAAAGAAACGTTGTCTAAGAAAAATATTTCACACATAAATTTATTTGTACTGTATTACATCTGACTTTTCATGCTTGTTTTCTTGAACTAATTTACTGCATTCTGGTGGGGGTTTTAATCAGTCATGTTTCACATGACTTTCCTCTCAAAAAAAGAGCATTACTGATTGACATGCATGTTTGATGTGCACAGCTGAATGAAGCAGTGTGCTTGTTTATCTGGAGGACACACATCAACCATAGTGTTCTTTATCAGTGTCATGCTCTCTCCCAGGAACACAAACTGTGAACCCACAGAATAGACCTTAGCAAAGGATTTATTTTCCTCCCTGATTGTTCTGTTTCATTACTCTCTCCTTCATTCAGCCAAAAAAAAATACTTCAAACACTGTCTGGGTGTATATGGTAGCTCATGCTGGTCTCACAGACTATTCAGCTATAATATTAAGGACAATTGCAAGGCCAGGAATTGGGGGTTATTTAAAAAGTGAATGGGTAATGATGAAATGGCTTAGAAAAGCATCTCAAATTCATAATGGTCATTCAGATAAATAATACTTTACCATTTCCTATCTGTCATCCACTGTGAAGATTTGTGGCACCCTTTGATCAGATGAGTTGTCCTTGAAGTACAGTCAGAATTCCAGAGTGAAATACCAACTGCTCTGCTGACAGAATGAGTTCAGCCAGCAAGCATCAAATGCTCAGTGTGGCCCTTATCATGGGAACCCAGGACAAAAGAGTTTCAGCCCTCGGGCAGAGCAACCTACAGCCTGGGTTGTGTGAGGTCATGAAGGGTTTTAATGTGGAACAACTAATTCTGGTGGTGCTAATATTATTTAGGCACTAATATTACTTTATTTGTTTCATGAAGCAATACAATGACCTGTCCTCACCTGCTAGTCTTGCCAAAGTTATCATCTCATTCTTTAGGAGGTTCCTTTATTTCCCCACCACTTAATTTTTATTAAAAGATTTTTTGCAAGTAACTCCTGATGTTAGTTCTAAATGTATTGTTCTTCCCAACTTTACATTTTTATATAGATAGGCCTGTGTTATAAAAGGAAGATCTGACTAATAAGGCTGGTTGGTAGTGTGGGAAATGACTTGAAATGAAAAATAATAACATAACAATTATATCCCTATTGATAGAATATATAAATTAGCAAGGTGATATGTGTTCAGCTTTTAGAATTATGATTTTTGATGACCTAATAGTTGAAGGAAATTAATATCTATCCCTCACTCATCAGCCAGGGAATAGGTCTATAGAAATTATTTAGCCCTACCATGTGAGTTTAACTTTGTTTGAATTTACTGATTTCATGTTGAATAGTTGTCATCCATATTCATGTAGGCCCTGATTATGCTATGGAGCAGCTGAACTCTGCAAATTACTTCACAACTTTCATGCTTTCATCATCCACAAGTTCCCCCTGGCTCAAATATCTGAGTTG
This sequence comes from Buphagus erythrorhynchus, assembly GCA_013400855.1. Lineage (NCBI taxonomy): Eukaryota > Metazoa > Chordata > Aves > Passeriformes > Sturnidae > Buphagus > Buphagus erythrorhynchus. Next base: position 9,600 of record VZTT01016499.1, on the reverse strand, counting down.
CCTTTGTATGAAAATAAAGTTTGAAAAAATACAACAAAATAAACTACACAGTGTACTCCTGATTTTTGCTTCCCACATGGAAACAAAAGTAACTTCAGCAAACATTTGGATCCAGGAACCACTTCCTTTACCTACAGTGCAGCCTTATGCTTAAAGTTTGTTCTCTCACTTTAATTTTTCTGAAACAGATTTTAGATGTGACAAAGGTGACCAAGGGGCTGACTTGAAGAAGCTCATGCTGCTGCTGGTATGGAACAGGGAATACCTGAAAACAAACAAGTATTTGAATGCAAAGTAAGGATGACTGCAGTTTAAGTAGAGAATTCTACTCCCACAATGGTGTCAAAACACTTTCATATATACCCTTTCCACAGTCATTTAAAAATGGAAATTTCTTGACCACATGAAATACTTTGTGTGGATGAAGATCTTATGTCAAAGCACAAACACTTCAGGGAGGTTTATGTTGTGTTTTAGACTGAATGCAAGCTTCAGATTTTTATTCTTCCATCACTGTTCAATCAAACATGAAATGAGAAACAATCATCGTGATATACTAGTACTGAAATAATTATTCTGTTACATGCAGTGCCCTTTTATTCCGACACTAGCTCCAGTTTTGCTTTTGCATGATGAAGAAATAAAAATTGACTAATGACTTTATGAGTAAGGTCCTATAAATTAACAGAATAACAAATGCATGTAGATCAAATATACCCTTCATGTAATATATATACACCCTTTATTCATTCAATAAATCTTGTTATGCTAATACAGGTACATACTCTGCAGGGTCTAAATATCTGAGGATATACTTCTTTTCTATCAAGTATTACATAGATTTAGGTATTATGAATATGTTAAATCCCTCAACCTTATTTTCAGACAGTGAATAGGTCATGGATGAGCTTCATGATCTATTTTGCCATGAGCAAACTGATCCCTTTCTTAGCAGAAAAGGTTTTTTCTAAATAATCAATTTTTATGATAGGCTCATAAACTTCCTTTAATAAAATAAAATAGTAATATATTGATTTTATGCATTATAAGTCTAGTCTTTTTATAGGCTGAGGAAGGTGCTTCTGCTCAGAGGGCTGGAGCACCTTTCCTACAGAGATGGCTAAGAGAGTTGTTCAGCCTGGAGAAGAGAAAGCTCTGGGGAGACCTTAGAGGACCTTTCAGCCCATAAAGGGGTCATGAAAAAGACAGAGAGTGACCTTTTACACAGGCAGGTAGTGATAGGGCAAGGAGGAATGGTTTTAAAATAAAACCAAGAGATTTATATTAGATGTTAGACGTCCTTCCCCTGGGAGGGTGGGGAAGCCCTGGCACAGGGTGCCCAGAGCAGCTGTGGCTGCCCCTGGATCCCTGGAAGTGTCCCAGGCCAGGCTGGAAGGGGTTTGGAGCAGCCTGGGACAGTGGGAGGTGTCCCTGCCATGGCAGGAAATGGTGCTGGGTGAGCTTTAAGGTCCTTTCCAGCCCAAACCACATAAAGATCAGACAATTTCCCANTCGGAATAATTTTCTGTGAAGACGAGATGTAATTTTGGCCACTTTTGCATGAAAATTTCTTTCTTTAGTGATCATTAACAGTTGAATTGATGAAACTTCAGTTCTAAACAGTCTGAAATAGTCTACAACTGGGAAAACTTTCGGGATAAAAGCAAGACTTCTCTTTTATAGGCAATTTTCCACATGACTAAGGGACAACCAAAGATTGTTTTTTCCCTCTTTTGAGAGGCTAGCTCCACCACATTAATTTTGATTATTATTAATTGATTATCCTAATAATGTTAATATTTAATAACTGTTAAGTGTTCTAGGAATTTAGGGCCTGAATATATCTTCTTTTAGCTAGATTTCATAGACATATGAAATCTTCTTACTGGCCTGATTCTGCATTCATTCAGTCAAAGATCCTACTGCCTTAGTGGTATGGATTCAGACTCTTTGTATGGTGTGTGTGTGTGTGTGTGTAAGGTGAATACCTGCCTAGTTTTTCAGTCAAAAGCTACATTAAATTTTCCTGGTGCGACTCTAGCTCACAAAAGGATGGAAATTCTCAGCATTAAGCTTCTAAGATTTTGCTGCAGACAAAAGTTAAAGTGAAGTCTTTTTAAAAGTTAGGAGGGATAAGTGAATCCCCAAGCTGTTCTAGGGATATGAAAGCACAAAGGTCTGCAGGGACTGAGGTTTGAGAATCAGAAAATTTCCTTTGTGTGTCAGTCTGAAAGTCGTAAATGGGGCTGAACAAGGGTAGCTCTGTCTTAGGACACAAGAGCATTATGAAATATATGTTGTCACCCCATGAAGAGCCACATAACCTGAGTGTCTGTGCTGCCTGTTATAATACCCCAGAGAGCCTCCATGGTTAAATGACTGTCATTTGAGCATTCTACACTACCTTATTATTTCACTAAGCCTAATAATTTACAAAATTCAGTTTGATGCTACAGATGGTTTTCCATTACCTTAAAACTATGCCTTTTCAAACACACTTTTCTTAGGGAGGGGTGGAGAGAGAAATATTTATCTTATAAGGTAATGAACCAGGGCACTGCATTAGTCTGCTGTGCAAATTAGGAGACAGATGTTTCAAGGCAAGTGAAAATGTAAGAATTCTTGTTGCACAGGCTTGGTAGCTACAATATGAGTGTGATGGAAGGAGGAAGCTCCCCATTTGGTAACTTTGCATAAAACACAACTGTTCTTGTGCATATGTGAACTTTGCAATGTTTTGCTTGAAGGCCTCTGTGTAATCCTGGGTAGTAGATCAAGCAGGTGATGCAGATAAATTGCAGGACTCTTCCCCTCAGGGATGGAATAAGTTCAGCAGTTGCTTAAGCACTGAGGTAACAGTATCTTGTTCCTAGGGTCATCCTATAAATATTTATAATTTCATAATTAGTTCAGAGGCAGTTGCTGTGGAGCTAATCAGTAGAAACTGATGAAGAGAAGAATTTTTAATAGGAACCATTTAAGTGCAACTCCTCCACCCCTACAACACTTAGGGGAAAGAATTTCTAATTCAGACATATTTTACCAGTTTGAAATAGTTATACTGCTAAGGCCACGTTAGGGGTTCAGTGTGGCATCTAACCTAACAGAAAGTGATTCTATACATGTAGAATTAATTAGATATTAGAATACAGTGGAAAATAATATAATAGGAACAATATCTCACAGTTACTGTTTCAAAGATGTCTTAACATTCAAACAAAGTTAGAATTTATTTTTAGCTTTTCTTTCCATTTTTCTTTTGAGAACATATGCTGTGAGCTTACAATCGTGTAAATGAAATGCACATTGACAACTCATGAGTCAAACTGAAGGGGTGATTATTATATTGCACATGTTAAAACATTCTTAATAGAGTGTTCATCAAGAAAGCAAAGTGACAACTGTGACTCAATCTTAAAAGCAGAAACAGGTAATAAAGGGGGAAAACAACTAATGACATGTGCAAGATGCTCTTTCATGCTGCTGGAAATTCCACAACTGTCCTGTCTGTTGGAAAAAGAATTTTAAGTATTCAACTTTCTAGCTGATGCTTCTTTTCACATAAAAACAAGCCACTGACTGGACTAATTTAATTTAAATCAGATTAATTAATTGTTTTGGAATAGATTATCTTCACATTACAAAAGGGATTTCCATTGGCTTCTTTATCTAGAAGAATTTGTTTTAGTGTAATCTCATCCAGTTGACTTAAATTGCCTAAGGGGTGACTTCATGTATGACCTCCTAAAATTATTTTAGTTATATGCTGAAATTATTTTCTAATTTATACTTGGAAAAAAAAATAGAGAATGGATTCTGATACCTGGGAAATGCTTTGGAGTCCCAGTGTGCTCAACCCATTGCATGGAAATTGCAGGCAATTACAAGTGACCTTGACTGTGCCTTGCAAACTGCAAAATGTGACTAATCAGGTGCCCTTTGTTTTCTTCAACAAAATCCAAAGAATGAAAGAACAACTTTGTTATTCATTAGCTTATTGAATATGACACTAAAATCACTGTTTATATGCAAAGACAACCATAGTGAGCCTTCTATTCTCTTCAGTAAAGCAGTGAAGAGCCTGGATTCAGATCTGTTGCATCAGTAACCTCAACCATCACCAGATTTTTTTATGCACTGTGGTACAGAAATCTTTCTAACTCAGCTGGAAAACAGCTGCTGTGGTGTTCATTGCTGCTGCTATCCAATCTGATTGAGTCTTCCAAATCCTAAGTGTATAAACCACTTGTATAACTGGAGTTAGGGAATCCACCACTTTTCTGTGGTTACACTCCTAGTATTGAACTACAGCCAAAGTATATACTGAGTTAATATATAGTGATAAGTGATGCTGTCTTATATTTCAAACTGTATAAATACATCTAAACCAAACCTAAGATCATGATACCATGCCTCTATTTGCCATCATGACCATTGCAAAATAAATACAATTTTTGGAGGTGAAAATGTAATATCCTAAAAGATTTAATTGGCCAATATTTGTCAAATATCAGGATAATGCATCGGTTTTTATGGACCTTCAAAACATATTTTTTCTTTTGCATATTTTTCCTTTGATGGAAACTAAATCTTCATGAAGTACATAATGAATTTACTTTAATGTGTTTGAATAGAAATACAGTTTTTGGAGGCTCTGTCCAAGGTACTTTCCTAATCCACAAATTTCACTTGAAAAATCCTGAGGATTTAGACATATTAATTGAAGTTCTTCAGAATGAAACAGTGTGAATGAATGCTTTAATAAAAAGATCACAAAGCTATAAGAAAAATACTGTCAGTATGTCCTTTTTATAAAAGTACATTTTAGAGTGAGACAAAGCTCACCTGCTGGCAAAGTCTGGAAGTTCTGCACAGAATCAGAAAAGAAGAAATAAATATGACTTTTCTATTCATTTTTCCACCTTCTTGTGGCAGGTTCTTATACAAAGTTTAAGGCACATATCTTGCACGTCTTTATGTAAGTAGCTTGCATTCATAGAAGAATTATTTTGTGAGCCATTGGAGTTAATAATTTTAAGAGAGGATGCTTTGTCTTTAATATGGAAAGTTTTTCATAGCTGAAATTTATTTGGAAGCAGGACAGGTTTAAAAATACTTTTATCTCATGGTAAAAATGGAGAAACAAAATGTAAGGTTCTGGTGTGGTGACTCTGAGTATAGGAATAATGGCATTAAGAGTGCCTGGCATAAAGTCTCCTACCTGGACATACTCCTAGGAATGATGAAACTGAAAGTCAGAGTCTGCACAGATTAATGTGCATAACCTATGATTTGGCTCCAGAGAACTAGATAAACAAAGTTTGTGAAATGATTTAGTTAATTTATAAATTGATAAGTTAAAAAAATTAAAAACATTGATGACTTTGTAAGCCTTCTGTTTGTTGTGTATTAAGGGTAACTTAATTTATTGGCATCAAGAATGAAAAGAAGATTGGGAAACCCAAATATTACATACCTACTGAGACCCTCATAAATCTTTCATTGTCTGATAACCAGCCCAGAGAGAGATATTTAGGTAGGGTCACAGCAAAAACTGTGGCCAGACCTCTTACCTGCTCTTTGACAATTCTATGTTAGAAAATAATTACATTATGTGAGCATGGAATACAGTACAAACACAGCTCAGTGTATTTGTAGTTGTATCTTTATCCTTAACATAAGAGCATATCCTTAACATGTCCTGTCTCCCAAAGCTCCTGATAAATATCTCCAAAACCTGAAATTAAAAGAGTTTTAAAGAAATGCATGCAGCAGAGGAAGATGGAGGCAAAGAGGAGACAGGAAAAAAGGAAGAAATTTGTATGGATGCAAACTTTGCTGTAATAAGGTTTTGTATCATGATACATTGGACTGCCTTTGGTTTCTATTTCTGTGGACAATGCAGAAGTCAAGTCCCACTTCCCCCATTTCAAACAGCCTGGATTAAAGACCTGGATTAGAGACAATATTTTGAGGTGATCAAAGTATATCATCCTAAATCAGAAAAGACAAATTTGATTTTTCCCCTATAATTGTAGTTTTAAGCTCTGATACTTTTCTTGATCTCATATAAAACAGAGGGAAGTTTTTTTTAAGCAAGCTTGAAAATTGGCTGCCAGTGTTCTTCTCTATCTGGCAAAATGAGGTGTCCTTGAATGTACTTTCATTGGTGCTTTAACTTCTTTCTCCTTCATGCATTTGAGCCAGTTAACACCTTACCAAGTTCTGCTCTCAGCAGGGATTAGAATGGCTCTCAGATCCCAAATCTTCACTGCAATCCTCCTGCAGCTGTAATATTTGCTGCACATTTCCCAGACATCAGGGGAAAACCACAGCCCTTAATCAGCTGTCAGTGACACAGGAAAGTGAGCAGTGAGCCTGATTCAGACAATTTTACTCCACTCAGCTTCCACCAGGTGCTTTTGGAGAAGGCTTTGTGATGTGCTCAGATGCTGACATTCCTCTTCCCAGCTCCTTTAGTCTTTCTGAGCAGCAGTGAGCAACTGCTCATGAAGAAATGACATCTTGAAATGTTATTTGTCTTGGCTTTTTAAAAGCCATTCTCCTCGTGTCTCTCATTGACTCGATTCATCCACTATTGCTATTTCTTAAACTGCACAGTTTGGCAGCTAAATAAAAAAATACTTTTTCAATATTCCTTTGTTCATTAATGAGCCAATTAAACAGTTTCTCTCTCCTTAGTAAAATACAGGAGCATTGAGCTATTTACCTCTGTCTTTGTTGGGAACCGCCCCAGATAGATTCATAATGTTTTATTTGTAGTAATATTACAGCTGATAGTGCAATAAGATGTTACATTTGCTTTTTTCAAATCTGCCACATCACATATATGCTATGGAGCCAACTATCCAACTAACTCAGGTTTTGTGCCTTATCCCTCTGAATTTTTATTAAATGGAGTTTCCCTCTAGGCTTCCCTGGGTTTAACTTTGTATTTTATGATCTCTCCAGTAAACAGGATTCCATGAGTGTCCTTAGGGCAGTGAAATGCCTCTCAGAAGAGGGATCCCACTCAGGATGGGTTGGTTCTGGCACCCTGCAGCTGGACCAGCAACACAAGAACTCATATTTGTTCAACTCTGTTAACAAGGATCCTGAATCCAACTCTTTATTGCTCTTGGGAGATACAATCTCTTTCTAGCTCAGTTAATGGAAGACAAGAAGGAGTTAGGATGAAAACTCATGGTGGCCAAGGGTACTGGGCATCTGGTCATCCTGTCACAAAGAGAGTCACAAAATAAGTATTCTTTCTTACTTCTCTGTAATAATGATGATAATACTGCTGCTCTCTTCTGTGATTTTAGGTCTCTTATCTAAGAAATCTATCTGTGAAACAGTCT
>VZTT01016498.1:180352-218431 GCA_013400855.1 Buphagus erythrorhynchus | reverse complement strand
TAAATGCTCAGCATCAAAATCCATTATTGGATTAGCTATATAATCATGTTTTAGGCTGTAAGTCTGTGCTGACAAATGAACACTTTTCATTTGGCTCAAGGTCCTCATCAGCAATGGAACTAATTTTACATTCTCACCCATTAAGTGAATAAGATGTGGAAAAAGCTGTCTGCTTTTTGAAGTGTAAATTTGCTGCTACAGGCTGTGCAGACCAAAGCTCTTTTGAAGCAGTGAAATGAGATCATCTCTAGGGACATGTGAACCTGACAAAGTTTAGGTCATTTCTGTGGAAGGTATGGCGGGGGGGAGCCATTTGGATGTGGTTTCAGTAGTGACTTATATGGGGCAATTTGGAAGACGCTGAACTTTACAAGCTCTTTGTTCAAATTTGTGAGAGGACTTGAACTAGAAGCACAGATGCAAACTTTCAGCCCTCAGAAAGAAACCTCCATAAACATCGGAACTGGGTAGTTAGCCAGCACAATTTGTGAGTACTAAGCAGGCTGTGTGCTGAGCCTCTCCTGCAAGTCACTTTTATGGGTTGCATGCTTCCCATGCATTCCCCTACATACTCTCACACAAATACAAATGGAGATCCAGGACCTAAAGTGGACCATTTTCTTGAAAAGGCACAAGGGGTGAAGGAACTAGACCATCACATCTCACTTTCCAAGTGCCCTAGGAGAGAGGAAGATCACAGATCTGTCCCTCACCTGGTTGACAGCCCCATAAATTGCAGCATGGCACCAGCTTTGCCCTCTGGAAGCCCCTGGGCAGGGCTGTGCCTGTAAAAGAGAGGCATGGTGGGCAATGAAGGCAGTGTGACAGAATGGCAGGGGAGAGGACTCCTCAGAGGGCTCAGTAATGATCCCTGTGGTCAGCAATTGGGGAAGGATTGCAATAAGCTCCAGGGAGCAGTGTTGTGATGCACCACCGTTCCAGCAAGGGTGATGAAGATGTTGCTGACATCAGCTTAGAAGAAGAGTCTCATGAAAATCATTTAACTTTTTAGATTTCCAGATATACAACGCAGTGTTTAACCACTGTTTAAGATCATGACAAAAATATCCCCAGGCTGTGCTGTATGCTTAACCACAATGCTTTTCATTTGCAAACCAACAAAAAATTCAGATCGGTTTGATTTTTCATTTTTAAATTTGATTCCACCCTCTTTTCTTTGTTTGCTCACTGTGGAACATGCCTGCATGGCTTAGGCTCTTGGTCTTCCTTGGAAATCGTGCAGTTGTTTCATATACCACTTCCTGATTTCTTGTAGCCCACCAGTGATCCATGGACTACGTGCTAAGAAACACTGTAAAAACCCTGTACTCACAGTGATGTGTGGGTATAATGAAACTAAAGGAAATTACAGAAAGTCCAGGCTGGCCTATTTGCATGCAAAAATAAACCTAGCCCACGATATGCCCCTGTGTGAAATGAGTTAGTTAAGTCTTAATTCAAGCACCTTGAGCATATGGTTTTGAAATTGTTTTTCTAAGAGTCATGGCTATCAAAGAATAAAGATGTTTGTCGGGTACTTGTATAAAGTGACAACTTTTAAAAAAATATCCTCTAGGCATACAATCGCACTGCTTTCACCCTTGGTGTTTTTTGGCCAGATGTAATCATATTGTGGAGGAACATTTGACCAGCAGAACTGAACAGAAGCTTAGGTGGGTAACCTCTGTGAAATCTTCACCTAAAAGATAAACTGAAATAAAGGCAGCTGAAAGCAAGGTTTTCATTTCCTCCCCTGAGCTCAGCTTTCCAATTTTGCTGTTGATGGTGCTGTGCCCACCACCAGCTTCATTGTCTACTTGCCTGGACACATGGACAGGGGTTTTGGCCCTTGGAGTAGCCCCTCTGCAGCCAGCATCAATTATGCAAGACTTCCCCTTCCCTTTCCTTATCAAAATAAAGCTATAAATACTTCTCTGCTTCGCTGGCATGTTATGAAAGTTAATGAGTTGATGTCTGCAAAAGACTTTGAAAGTATAAAATGTGTGAAAGTTCTGAGCACTGTGTTGTGGAGGTCTCCCTTTCCCCAGCTTAAGGCAGAATGAGTTAAAGTTAGCCAAAGGGGATAAGAGAAACAAGAGAGACTTTATGAGTCTACCAGGGAAAAAGGAAATACTGGAGAGAAAATAGACCCATTAGCAAATGAGGAAGGAGATTAAGTTAATTATGATTTTAAAATGGATGAGCATCAGAGCTGCTTTTTTTTTAAAGGAAAAAAATCAGTCCTGAACAAAAATAAGGACTGAAAATTAGGAAGAAGTGAAGGCTTGTGAAAATGGGGGTTTGATTAAAAAGTGAGGGGGAAAGAACTTGTAAAACACTAATATGTGTAAATGAGCAAGTCTAGATGAAACTCACCTAAAGAACAATGAGAAGCTAATGGATTTTTCCAAATATTTACCCATGGCAGATGAGGGAAAAGTCATATCAGGAAAAATAAAAGCAACAGCAGCCTCCAAAAAAGCTAATGATGTTTGGAAAAAGGATGCCAGTGATTATCTGCCAGTAAGTACTCATCTGTACTCAAAGCAAGAAGCACAACTGGAGTGAGCAGGCAAGCAACATGTCTGCTGGGTTATGAAGCCAAGCATCACAATTTTTGGGTTATGAAGCCATGCTACACAAATGAGGTGTCGTTATAGAGTTTCAAAATACACCAATGAGAAACCCAATACCTGCTGGGTCAGATCCAGAATTGCTGCTTTGCCTCTTTACACCAGCAGATCTATTTGCAACATCTGAAGTTGAGTAAATCATTTGACAGAAATACCTTGCAAACTTGTGTTTGAGAAAATAAATCCAAATTGGCTTTGATAGGAAGGGTGTCATTTGGGCTGAGAATGGCAGTATGAGGCCACATAGAAAGTGATCTGAAGACAAAAATTAAAATAGAGTCTGGTTGTAAATATGTTATGATTATTTCAGCATAAAGAATGATTAAGACATAATTATAAAAAGAAAAACAAGTTACTGTGTGAGCAGCAGAACTAGGACACTCTGGTTCCTGATGTATTTAGATACTGTGGCTAGATTCTCAGGCGGCTGATAGGTTTCCTCTGTGAAAGCCCCTCTGAGGCAGGGGTGGGCTGACACCTCATTGGTAGGGGTGCACTTCATGATATCTGTGATAGTCCTCTGTGTTTGAGCCCTACACAACCTCCAAATGCAACTGAGGTCAAATGGCAAACCTTTCCAAAAGTTCTGAGGAGGGAATTCAGAGACAGTGATCTCATTTGCCACAACCATTTACTGGGAATTCAGACTTTAAAATCTTGAGAGAGGGCAAATTCTGACTGAAAACTGGAATGTCACAAATGAACAAAATGCTCTGAATTTTGAGACCCTGCCCTTCTCCTTTCTCTTGTTTCTAAAACACTGTGCCTACATAGATGTAGAACATAGACGCAATAGCTGTAAAGACCTTATTTTCATACCTACTTCTCAGCTATTGCTTTATAAGCTTCCTATCCTCCCCTGCCAAATGGACAAAGCATTTTTCCGAGGTGCTATTTGTTCCCTTTTAGTGTAAATTATTAAGGAAAAAGGAGTTTCTATACTGATTATTTTGAGATATATTATTCTTTAAAACCAGTCTCTGACTGTTGAACATGTACACCCAGCTATGATCAATAAAATTGCTCCTTGCAGAGAATGATGCTTACAGAACTTCAGACAGGTTAAATTTGCCTGTTCTAGGGAGAGGATCAAAGCTCGCTTACAGTTTATGATATTCAACCTTCAGTGTAAAGCTAAGTCTGCAGTACCTCCTGAATATCATGTCTGTGTCTCTGTTGCTGTACTGGGAACCAAAGTGAGAACAAGGGCACTGTTTCTTGTCTGTTACTAAAAAGCATCACTGAGTTGCATGGGGTAACCAATAGACTTTTATATGAGGACAGAATGATGTAACTCTTTTTAAGAATAATGTTATGGTCATTCCTTTTCATGTCCAACTACTATTTTCTACTTGTGAATAGCAGCATTTTTAAAAGTTTCTAGCCTTGTTATATTTCACATTTAATAAAAAAATGTGTCCTGCATGGTTTCACACCAGTAGAGAGGTCACAACACACATGGACTGAGAAGAAATCCCCCTAAACAGCAGGAAATGTGTAAATAACACCTCAAATAGGGTTTTGAGAAAAGTGACTTAGCAGTTTTCATAGCTGTAAAGCTGGCTCACAGATGCATGGAAATCTATGCAGAAATATACTTACCTGTCTATTATCAGGATTACAGAGCCCAAAATGGAAATTGTAAAAGGAATGCTATGAAACCAGAGCCAGCATATGTTCTGTAAGAGCAGCAAGGCTCAGAAAGCTCAGCTACCACTTGTAACCAGTCTTCTTCCCATGGCTCCCACACAAAGTTACATTTGGAGTGGCACTTTTATAATGGGGAGGATTAGGGTGCCTAGAGACTCTTCCTTCTCCTCCCCTTCCACCTGCTCCTCATCCTCCACTCCTTCAGGTCACATATCTGGGGAGCACCCATGGCCCTGTGTCTGCTGCTGGGTGATGCTGAGCATGAGAATTTGGATTGACAGATCCTGATTCTTTCTGTGTTCCTTAAGGTCCTGGTTGCCCCCTTCTCATGCTTTCCCTTGCAGATCTGCTTATTTCTTAATACTGCAAAACGGTATATTGTGCATTTGCTGGGAGCCTAAAAAAGCAAGACAGATTTTATCATTTGGGCTGTAGATATTCAATGCCCATTATGGGCCGACTAAATTTAGTAGAGTGGCAATTCACCAGACTACTAAATTTAGTTAGGCCATCCAGTCATATCATTTTACTTAGCTTAATATTGGATATCATAAGATAGGGCCTATCAAACAGTATGGCTCCAGCTTCCCCAGCTGCAGATTATATTATCACTATAGCTTTTCAAAATACTCATGCTAAGTTTTTTTAAGTCTTCACATTTTTTAGTTTGTATATTTTGTTGCAAGTTTATAAATATGGTCAAAATTAGTTTGGTTTTCACAGTAAAGATCACTGTTTAAAAAAGATGCTGCTGTTTTCATTTTAACCAAAACCTTTGTCTTCCTTGTTTAACTTCAGTTAGAATAGGAGGAATTTTATCATCAAAGCTAGGTGGACAAGGTGGAGTCCCATTTGGTGAGACATTTTGCATAATGATTTTCATTGCCTTCATGCGTTTCTCAATGCTATCAAATTTCTTTTCTGTTCCAGATAGGAAAGAAAAAAAGTTTTATGAGAATCCAGACAACCTGGCCTGTGACAGCAAGGAGTACTCAGTGCTGAAAATTCAAACCTGTCTTGTGTAGAGCAAATGGGAAAGAGATCTTGGTAGATCCCATGCACAACGGCTGGAGTTACGGCAATGGGATCAAATACAACTAACAGAACTGCACTTACAAGCTCATCAGCCCTGCTATAATTTTTATGTGTAATATGGCAAGAAAATTGCAGTAGCAATATTCTGGGAGTCTGTGCACTTAATATATGGAAAGAAAATTGCAGTTGCAATATTCTGGGAGTCTGTGGACTTAATCTTTTGTGGGAGGCCTTGAAAGGGAGCCTGTGTCTCTCCATCCCGAGTCAGTCATTTCCTATCCAAGTAAACTGGACTGAGATCATCTAGATTCTGGTCTTCGTTTCTAATGAGCTTTCACAGTAAAACAGGAAATAATAATCTTGAAAGGGGAAAAAAATGGTCAAAAATCACTCAGGGAACATTTAAAGGTTTGTTCTGAACAAGCAGGGCTAAGAAAAAGGCCTGAGAAAAGTGTGTCCTGGGATCACTCACAGTTAAAGCACTGATTAATTAAGCAGAGGGTCATTCTTCAGAAAGACTCAAGGGCAGTTTTGGCCCTGCGGCTGTAATTTGGACACTTCTGGAGTTCTAGATACACTGAGCTATTCTGTGCAGGGCCTGTGAATATGTGCATTCTTCTGGCTGAACAATGGCATCTTTATTCAAATGGGAGCCACTAAGTAAGTGGCTGTCTCCTAATATGGGTGGTATTTCTTCCTGCTCTGCCTCAATCTCTGCTGCTTTCCCGTGGCCTTATCAGTGCTTTGTAGCACAACTTACAAAATGAAATCTATTCATAATGTTAAAACCCTCCCCCATTTATAGACACAGGAAAAAATCCCCAAATGCTTATATATCCTCCAATTCTATGGCAGGGTGTTTACTTTTTTAAATGCAATTCTGCTTATCTGACGCTGGTTTGGAAATTAATAAAATGGTGCCTGGCTTTTATTGTTTTGACTATGGGAAGGAAATTAATCCACAACTATTACAAGTGTTTGATCCAAATAAGCAGAGATAAAACTACGATTTCAAGAAACGTCGTTCCCTGTTTGTCAGGTATCCTAGTGCTCCTGAGATGTCTGATTTATTCCTCCCTTGTTTAGAAACAACACTGTCCAGTTAGTTGATGTCCATTCATCTTGCTTTGTGTAGGTATTTCTTCAGGGTGGCTTTATTTATTATGCCTTAACTACTGTTCCTTCTTACTCACTAGGTTTGGCTCTGCCAGTGGTTAGAAAAGATGTTGTTTGTCTGAAGAGACAAGGGTGTGGTGAAAATACTCTGTGCCAGCCAAGTGAACCAAAACACTATCTGAATTACTAAGCAGGCTGGAAAATAAAATTTAACTGACAGAAGATCTGGACCCCACCTGTGCTGAAAGACAGAAAAAGAATCACAGAAATTGCCATGTACAGTTGGAGGTATGTCTGGAGAGGGGGACTGTGTCCCTCAAATCCTCTCAGCAGTTCACAGCAGAGGAGGAGGATTTATAGCATTATTGCTTGGGGAAAGCTAATGTCAATGTTTATGCAATATTAGTTGGTGACAGCAGGCTTGATTTGAAACTGTACTGCAGAAATCTGTGACTTCCTTTATCAGGGGAACTTGGCTGTGCAACCACTCACAGACCAGACCTGTCCCAAAGCTCACTCAAATTGACCAATGGCTGCTGGAGTCCCAGGGACTGGAGTGGTGGGACAGACATGTTACTTGTTTCTAGCAAAAAACAGAGCCCAGGCATCTTTAGCTGCATGTATCTCCAGAAATTGTGCTTCCTGAAACGCTTCTGAACATCCTAGATCTGTATAACCACCAAAAGTTACTGTATGGAGTGCTGGTTTGATATTTCATACAATTGCAATGTAATATAAAATATACCATCCCTAGAGTGGAGACATCTTTGTCTTCCTCTGTAGGAGTCCACCTGTGTGAGTGGGTAGCAACTATCCCTCTTCCCAGAGGCTTTTGCTTCACTCTACCATCCCACGTGTGCTAGGCAGAGCAGCAGCCACAGTGGTGGTGCCAGGGCAGCCTGGCAGCCACGGCCCTGGGTGGAATGACTCCTCACAAACCACATGGCTACCACCTAAAGCTCCTCCAAAACCTGGCAGTCCTCGGGCTGGGGACAAAATGGGAGGGTAAATGACTGCCATCATTCGTACATCCTGCCTGTTAGGTCTGCCTGACCTGCTCAGCAGTGTGTACTGTGAGAGAGGGCACTGAGTGGATGTGTCTCCCCACACCTGTGTGGGGAAGGAAGAACTGAGCAGAGCCTTGAAGGAGTCCAGAGAACACAAGTTTTGCATTAGCCATGAGCCAGAGGCTGTTACTTGTATTTAAACAGGACCAGGCTCTGGGGAAATTCAGATGCAGACCTGAAATACATGGCTTGGCAAAAGACTTTTGTTACTGTCACATGTCTGACCTCTGAAAAATAGTATTAATTCAAAAGTTAAATGTGTTCAGCTGGCAGTGATAGAGTATTTGTGTTAAGGAGGAGATTTTTTAAAGGCATAAAGTCAACTTAGTGATATGTTACAATTGCTTCCTTAATGTCCTACAGAAGGCCTGAGTGCAGCATGTTTGGAGGACTTGCAGCTACCATGAGGCACTCATTGCACCAAGGGGTGTGGCTCTGGGCTCCCACTAAAAGGGCTGCATTTCCAAAGGTGGTTCTGAAGATTCATAATCTTTCTGGACACTTTAAATACAATTATTCAAGATATTATTTCTCCTTGCTTAGTTTCCAAGCAGGCAGGCAGACTGAGCAACCACAAACATAGATCTTGTAACCAGCTTTGATGTGAGAGAACAGCATTGCCATAATTCTGGAGATACCTCTTTCTCTTCTGAACTATATTGGCAGCCCATGATACCAGAATGTCAAAATGACATTCACTCTGTGTTACACAGTGTATAAAAATTTGTGTTTACATTTTGTCTCCTTTGCCCTTTTCAATTTTGCTTTATTTTCTTATAGTTTCATTACTTAAGCTGTACATATTTGGAGATTTTTTTTTCCTTTCCTCATCTAGCTTTATGGCTTGTTCTGGCTGAGGTGTCCTTACATGATTTGATTTTACAAGAAATATAGGCTAACACATGTAATTGTTCCATAGTGAACAAATCTGTCTGGAGCACTGGGGGAAGATATATATTAAAGTTTTCTTTCATGCTATTTACAGACTATATTGCTGGCTCTACAAATGATGCAAAATATTAGGAACTGCAACAATAAGGCTTGGGCTAGTTAGCAGGGAGCATAAATGTATGGTGGAGCCAAATACCCCTTAGAGTAATATTTTCATCAGAAACAGAATGTACTGTAACCAGGGGAGATAAGCATGAGTAGGCAAAACTGACTATGCTTCGAGCCAACATGCAACAGCAGCTACAAATCACACACTGCTGAGTGACACCTGAAAAACTGAAGCCTGATTCTTCCATCAGGAACAGCCCTTCCTGCTCTAAGTGGGGTGTGAGGCAGAAGCAGGTCACGGGGACTGCCAAACTGTGCCAAAATGCATCTATGCCAACAGCACAGAGCAGCTGTGACACCAGCTAGGAGGGGAGGCTAGGCTGTGCCCAGCCTCTGGAGACCTGCCACTTGGTCCTTGTGCTGGTGGCAAGTGGCTCTCTGATAATGGAGTGTTTAAGGAAGTGTCACTGAGCCAAGTGGTTTGAGAGCAGGGAATCATCGTGGAGGAGCTCAGCAGCCTTTTCCACGCAAAGAAATGTGGGAGGACTTTGGTGTTTCCAAGCAGGAGAGCAGTGATGAAAACAGCCAAGGATTGTTGCTGAGGTGGAGTAGCAAACCTTGTTTAACACTGGGTGCATTGCAGTGGTATCAGCAATGTGGAGTCAGTGCTCCAAGTGCCGCATACTAGGACTTATTTAAAGAGGCTATTGTAAAAGTCTTCGAGCCAGTTAATTACCAGTTTTTGTTATATCAGGAACTCCTTGAGTTAAAGCAGAAAGAAGCTATTCATGAATATGTTCCAGTTCTGTAGTTTAATGGGACAAATTTAAAAAAAAAAGAGAGAGAGAATGAAACTGATAAAATGATTTAGTTCATGGAAAGATTGAAAAGCCTTACAAAAAAAGCTGAAATTACATATTGTGCCCCGTCTACTCTTGCATAATAAATTGAAATTGCTGGAGACTTAGCTGGACTAATCGTCCATTGCAGTTATGCATGAGCCTTAGGGAGTGCACAGGGTGCATATAGGTCAAAGCACCAGCCTATGAAAGAGAGGGAAATTATCCAACAGCATTTTTAAAAATGTAGATGTCCAGGTATGAAAAGCCAAGAGGCTTGGCTTGCATTTAAAAAGTATTAAGAGCAAGTGAGGGATTTAATTTAATTTATTCACCAAATGGACTTGAAGAGGTGCAAAAAAAGGACTGAAGTTGGCCAGGTTGGGTGGGTCTTTGAGCAACCAGCTCTTATGGAAGGTGTCCCTGCCCCTTGCAGAGGGTTGGAACTAGATAATGTTTGAGGTCTGTTCCAACCCATTTCATTCTATGAAGTGATGCTAGGCAAGAGAAAACTTTCAATGGAAAACAAAAATCTACAGACGACATTAATGTAGACTCATTCCCTTCCTGCTTACATGAGTTTTTCCCTCTGCACCTCCTTGTCTGCCTTGAAGTTACTGATGGACCATGGTTATTGCAAGCAGATTCAGACCTAGGAGTTCCATCTGATCAGAAAAAAAGTAATACTGCATGCTGCATAATTGATCTGCAGATACTGGAGTAAATGCCTGTTTAGAGCCTGTCTCATACTATCAATATTCTTCAAACATCTACTTAGCTCCTTCAGAATACCCTGAAAATCACCAACACATCTATTGAATTGAGTTTTAAAAACAACTCAGAAACGGAAACAAATCATAGTTTTGGCTCTGCTGGCTAGAAAAATACTGTTGCTGAGGGGGTGCTTCCTGTGTGTGTGTCTGAGTACCTCCAAAATGACCTATCATGTATATATGTGTCCTGGTTTCTTTTGTTGCAAAGAGAGTTTATTATGAATTTAGGCTACCTCTTGGGAGAAGAAATTAGTCCAACTTACCAGAATACCCACCTTTCTAATTCTTACCATTCCACAACTGACACCCCAGACCTGCTCATATATTATGAAGCATCTTGGAGGAAGCTTTTATGATTTTGTGCCTATAAATGGAATAATCTCTCAGGATATGGAGAAATTGCAGAGGATATTGAACACAGTTTGTTAGATATTTTCTCTTGGTATTACTTATATCTTTTCATCCATGGTAAACTTCTCTGTGCTTGGCTTTTCAGAAGTCCCCAAGTCCTCCACCAAACACCTTAGGTAATGATACTACTGTAATGTAGGGCTGACCACATTGTAGAGGTTATCAGCCTTTCAGTGGTGCTCTCTTCCCAGGGCAGATTTCCCATTTGGCATGCTGCTTCTCACTTCTCCCTGCTCCTGCTCCCCTGCCCAAGGGCTTTGCTCTGGGTGTAAGAGCCCCTCTGATGCATACTGAACTTAGAGGGTTCGAGACATGAGGCTTTTGCTGTGTTGTTCTTTAAAGTGCTAATTTGGTTTTACTAATATATTTTCAATGTTTGGGATTAGCAGAGCTTGTAAGAACACATCAGACCTGTCAGGTTTACAAGTCCACTCGCCACCTCCACCCCCTTACATATATTTTTAAATAGCTAATTAGGAGATAATGCCAGTGGAACGAAATACTGTCATAAGATAATGATCTCACACCACTATAGAAATGGTAAGTGGAAATGTTTATTTTCAAAGGGAAGAAACACTGATCATGTGCCTAATCCTATATTCTTACACAAGTAAAATTCCTGTAGTTTTCAGCAGAGCCTGAGGTGACAGCATCCTATTACTGTGGTAGCGTTTCTGGATACCAAATGGCCGTAAGTGATGCAGTCATTTTCTCCAAATGATACTGGTGCAGTATTGGAACAGATGTTTCCCTTACCTTTATTAGCCTGTTGTAGCTTCTAACTTGGAGGACAAATTTTGCATGTGCTTCATTGCACCAGCTTAGATGATTTTTTTTAAAGATGTGCTTTAGGAAGCAGTGAGCTGTGGTTTGGATGAAGTTATACTTATTTTTAACTTACTGACAGTTCATAGTAGTGATACACAAGTCTCAGTTGCTGCTGCAGGCTCCCTTTGGTACACTAAGGATCCTCTCTGTTTAAGTCAAAGATGGCCTTCCCTCTGTCCTTCTGGAATTTTGGAAACAAGGGTTGTCTTAAGTTCACCTTTCAGGAGTAAACCACCTTACCTTAGTGGTGGGGTGAGGGACTATTCACAGATAATAGGTACAAGCGCATTAGCTCTTCTGGCCTCACTGTTCCTGTTCCCCAGTAATAGAACTGGAACAATGTGGGGCAGCTTTACCTCTCACTCAGGCTCATCCTTGTGTTTGTATTCCCACCAGCACTGTTGCTGGGGACTGTGCTGTGCAAAGTCTTCCCAGATCACCTTCCAGGGAGCCTCTCTCTGCCCCGAGGTAGCAGTAATGGGGTGGCCACCTTCACTTTTACTGCCTCTCCCAGGGAGACCTTCTTTCTACTGCAGCTCTGGACTCACTTTAGATGCAGGGCTGTTTTACAGACGGGGGAATACTGCAGAGGAAATTGGAGGCAGCTACAGAGCTGCTTTCAGAGAAAAGCCTCACAGTGAAAGCATTGAGGTTTATCCTGGTCAGAATTAACTTGCACAATTTGTCAGTGCTTCTCCATGGAAGGTGGCCATTGGTTTTCAGAAATTACTGCTGTTTTCACTATTAATGAAGCTTCATCTTTCCATTGGATCATCTCTAACCTGCTGTAATTGTTCTGATTTTTATTTTTTACCTTGTTCACCAGTTCATGTCTAAATACAAGAAGATGTTTATGTTGCATACATTCAGCTTTAATTGGCCCTTAAAAGAAGGTGTTGATTAGAATCTTCTCAACATCAACAGCTCGCTCGCACAACATTCTCTAATTACTGTTTATTAATTTAGTTCAAGTGGCATAGTTGAAAGCCCTGCTCAGATGGGAGAAGTAAATTGTCACTGGTATTGAATATGTAAATTATGTGCCATGTAAGTTTCCATGAAGAATGTTTAAAGTTAAATGTTACCCACATAAAGCCTTCCAGTTTCATCTAAGCCAGCCACATGACAGCTTTGCAAAAAGTGTAATGAAAATTTACCAGCCCTGGCAAAAAAAGTACTTGCCTATCCTTTACTTTTTTCTATTAACATAATCATGATGATAATAATAATTTATTTGCCCATCAAAAAAAAAAAGTAATCATTTATTCTGGCTGGCTGGAGATTTGCAAAGCTGCCAATTGAATCTGAATTACATGTTGCTACAGTATAGATATTCAGCAGCCTGGATTTCTTGCCCTAGTGCAGTAACCCTCTCTTCTCTTTAATTAGCTTAAAAAGTCAGAATTTCTTTAACAAAGTACTCATTAAACATTGCCTTGTTACATTACTTTAAAATGCAATTAAAAGTTTTAAGAGTGTTGTGGAGTTTGTGTGCCATTGTCAGCATCCATGTCACTCACTATCAGTTTCCACCCACTCACACAGATCAGAGGCTTCCTGTTAAATATAGATGGCACTTAATAGCATTTCTATATAGACTAGGCATAAAACAATATCCTGATGAGGATGACCTGACTGCACCTTATATTTCTGGGAATAAGAGAGGAATGGAAGGGAGGGCTTTCTAGAGGAAGGAGGAGCTCAGATTATTCGTTGTCCTTCCACCTCTGCAGTTCTCTCTCTGTGGCCCTTTGTGTGGGAGTAGCTGCACATTGCTGGTAAGTGCATTGTTTCCAAGTCTTCCCAGACAAAGCTGCATGGGAATACCACATAGTTATTCTATTATGCATCTGAAACAAGAGAGACAGACATCGCATGAAAAAAGATGAAAAATATCCAATGCCTGAATGCTGCCTGGGCCTTCACCCAGTCCTCACACTCTCGCTGGCTGCTGCTATCATGAATGGCACTAATCAATTCCAGGAAATCTCTACAACAAGCATTATGTCACATATGGTTACATCATTCCCTGTAACCTCTAGGGCTTCCTGTTGACATCTTTGGAGCTCTTCTACTACCAAATGGTATTAGAAGAAATGCCAAGCTGTATTTTTATCCATTTCTGTCTGCCAAAAGGAATTCAGATGTTTCCCTTTTGCAGGTTTCACCTACTGGGTCTCATCTTTGCTTCTTAAAATGAGCAAACCTTAGTGGGCCTTCTCAGGGTCTCTCCAGATGTTTGCATAAAGGATGGTAAGTGCATGTGAAGGGTTATTGAGACAGAAGGGGCTAATGCTTCTGCAAAATATATTTATTCTTAATGTCTACCAAATTGCTAATCCAGCCTGTCAGTGGTGTAACCTCTGTTATAAAATCCACCCCAGGAAGCTGTTTCTCTGTTTTGTTCTTAATTCTTTCCTAGTAGATGCTGCTTCCCAGTGTGGGGTATGTTTCACCCTCTCATTGATTTCAAGCATTGTGCTGCTTGGCATTCCCCTTTCTCCTTGCAGGACCATCTCCAAAGGCAGGAGCCATTTCTGTCTTGGAACAGACAGTGCCACCCCATCAGCTTCTCCTTGCAACCCCCACTTATCCAACCAACTGCTTAGCTGAAAAAAATAGGGCTCAAAGTAATTCCAGATCTAATGAGCTAGATTTTTCCTTCCCGAAAACTGCTGTGCTCCTTGGTTTGGGTATTTTTTATTCTTATTATTTGTCTGGTTTATACCTTCCTTTCATTCTAAGAGTTTTATTTTTGTGGCTGTTTCTGTGTTTATTCACTGCTGCAGTAGGTATCAACAACATGATTAAATTCCAGATCTGACTGTTGCAACATAAGCGCTCTGCCTTCATTATCTGCAGTGCCTAAAACTATTTGATCTCTAATAAGTTCACCTGCAAGTGTGCCTCATTTGCATGATGAGGCTAACTGGTGCAGCCTGGGTGCATATTGGTCTGTGATTTCAGTTTCTCTTCGATCAGATGCATCAAACAGAAGGAACTATTAGAATTGCCAGCGACTGTATTTTTCTGTGTTAATCATGCCAGAATACTAGGAGTCCCAGGCAGCCTTACCAGGATGGAGAAATCCAATGATAAAAAGCATGGGAGTGCTTCTGATGTCAGATCACAAACAAAACAGTGCTGTGCTGGGGATAGTTGGTCTGGTTTGATGGCACACAGTGTTAAGATCACTCCCAGCTCCTGAGCAGGTTATTCAGTATCCTCCTTTGGTGAGTTGCACATCCCATTGCCCCAAGCCCTTGAGGGCACAGTGGCCCCCAGCAAGGACCTCTCCCCTGGCCCATCAGGCTCACAGCTGGAGGTGTCCTTGAGCATCTCTGAGGGTCTCTGCCTGACTGTCCCCAGCTCACATTCATCCTCTCTAGTCCTGCACTTAGACCCAGTTGACATTTATTTGGCAGTAATATCAAGGGTTTTACTGCCTAAAGTGTGTAGGAAGAGAAAATGTGTTCTCTTACACCAAACTTTTAGGAACCTGAACCTTTCTTTGTGTCTGAAACAGAAACACCAGACTTCAAAGCCAAATGTAAGAAGAGAACAGCAGCTGACTGATTGTGAGATTTGTAGCAATAGTGCTGAAAACGTGTCAAGTTGCCTATTTCCTTTCTAGATCAAGATCAGGATAGGCCTGTTTTACTGTGTTCAGCATGACTTTAAGAAATGTGATTTGCCCTATTGCAGCATCCCTTACTTCTCTAATTTCAGATTTCAGCTACTTACATTGCATTTTCATTTGACACAACTTTTAATTGAGCTGAATGATCTCTGAGAACATCAAAATGTCTCTCATTGATCTGAATGGGTCCTAGACTGAGTTCGCATTTCATACACAAAACCAACAGTTTTCTTTTGCTCTTGGGCTCACACAGCAAATAAAAAACTAAACCAAGCAGAGCCAAACAAAATAATTCTGAGGAGCTCATCAGGCAGTATTTGCTTTGTACAGAACAGTAATTTTTCCCTAGCACATACTTCCAAGAATTTTTTAAAATGTCATTCATCTATCATCTGCCCCAACAGACAGTAGTTGTTCCAGAGAAGCTGTTGCTCTCTATTAGGTCAATGATCAGTGAACTAAACATTTTCTACTTAGGCCTTCATATGATAAAAGCTTAAGAGCTTTGAAGGAGCCATTACAGACTATTGCCTAGAAGAAATATCCATTTGAAAATTCAGCAATTATGTACTTCTATAATAGCGTGTAAAAGGAGCTCTGGACCCATTATGGGTTATTGAGTAAATAATGTATTTTTAAAAGTGTCTAAGTAATTTATATGATAGCCTGTATTGGCAGCAAAGAGTGATTGTAGACTAAACATTCTGTCTTCCTCTCTTTTTAAAAATCTCATTTAAATCCCTAAATAGCAATTAAAGAAAGAAATCCCTGATGCAGTTTCAGTTTTTCTATAGTAGTCAATAGCTAATGGCTCTGACTTTGCTGCACTGAGGCTGCCATTTTGTGCTGAGACAGTTTTCTCTGGTCTGACTTACTTTTTTTGTCTTGATTGGATAAGACAGGAGGCTTCATTATCAAATATAATGTAGAAGTGTCCAGAGGCTTCCTGGAGGTCAGACTCACAGTCATTAGACCTACCCATAATCAGGAACAGCCACTAGCCAGAAGAGCCACCAGCCCAGAGAGAGAAGACAGGAAGCTGTCAGTCCCTATTTTGGGGAAAAAATGAGTCTTGGAGAGAGGAAATACGTTGTCTGAGATCATGCAGGGAACAAAGAACCTCTGCCTCCCAAGTCCAAGTTTAGTTTCCCTGCTTTATATGTGGACCTTCCATGGAGAGGCACAGCCTGAGCTTCTCATTGCTGTGCATCCTGAGTGCTGATGCAAACTGCTCCTCTGTCAGGTGACCTCAATGATCTTACTTCAGACCACTGCATTCAGCCCTCTCAGGCACAGATCCTGGTCAAAGCAGATAGGAAAACACTGCAGTTCAAAAAATTTACATTGTAGCAACAATGCACTATGAAATGTGCAGGAAAACAAACTTGTTTTCCTCTTGTAAGCATGAAGTTTCCTTAGTCCTCCCACTTATTTATCATACTGCTTCCTGCCATAGCAGGAACATTCCATAGTCACCTCTTTAATAATTTTCTGTCAAAATTTGAAAGAATAAGTTGAAACAGTTTGTTGGTTTTTATTTTTTTTTTTAAGAAACACTGGTGCTTAAGCTGTTCTGAATTTTGGACATTATCTTGGGATCTCCAAATATCTGTCAGACCAAGCAGCCTTCAGTGCCCCAGGGACAGTACTGGACTTCTGTACTGCCTGTACCTTACAGCATTGCAAAGGGCCTGACTTGAGGCAACAAAAGTAAAATAATTTTCTGCCTATGGTGATGCTCCATCTTAACTCTTTTTGATGGTACTTTATCTGGCATAAATTTGAGACAAAGTAACTTAATTTGGTGCTCTGGAACCTGCAGGTCCAGACCTGTGTTGTAACTCATTTTGTACATGAAATACCTTACCAGCCAGCAGGAAGCATGCATCTGTTTTCCATGACTGCCAAAAGTATTTCCCTCTTTAGAGGCTGTGTAATGCCTGCTCCTTCCTATGTGTGTTCAGAGCATACTGTGTGCTTCCCACAGCTAGTTATGCTCTTCAGTCATATCTCAAGAACATCACCTTTAGACCTGAGTTTGAATACATCTGTTTAATTTCTCATTGTTTAAGGAAAGTGGTTCTGATGCAACGAATAAAAGTGTGGCATTTTAGCTGCTTTCTGGGAGATGTCAAGAGGCAAGTCTCTGGAGAGGCTGCTGGCATGTGAGAATTTGTTCTTCATGTGTTTGCAAAGACACAAAGAAGAGAAGAAATGCAAGGGTACCAATGAGCAGATAGTTCAGAAGACAAAAAAGAAAAGGAGTGACTTAATGTAGAAATGGTAAGGTACTAGGGAGAAAGATGAAGTAAAAATGGTGAAGGATTGGTAAGAGAGACAGAAATAAATGAAGAAACAAGGTGAAAGGCGTAAATACATTTAAGTTGTATTCAAGCAAAACATATGACGCCTAAAAAAGCAATCGGTCTCTCTCACAGACTGTATTTGTCACTTAGGAAAGGAGAGTTATCTGTTGGGATAATTGACTGGAGTGATGATGAAGTACCTATCACTGGAGCATTTCTACGACAGAGTAGTCAAAAATCTGGGGAATGCTGCCAGCTGTTGGATGAACCCTTCCAGGTCTATTTTCTATGACTTCAGCATCACATAATGCATGAGTGGGAGCAGTACCTCAGTTGTGTGATCATGAAAAACCTCCTTCTGACCTAGTCACCTCCTCACCAAAATTCTCTGTGATCCCAAAGAGTAAACAAGGCACATATTTGGAAATTAAGTCTATGAGGAAAATTAATATAGAGGGAGAAAAAAGGAAAATGAACTGGTTGATCTGCAGACATTTTCTTCTGCCCTATGGACCCAATGCCACAAAACTTGTAATTTCCTCCTCATACTGAACATCCCCATTCTGCAACAAATACCTAGTTTGGCTTAGATACAAACCCAAAGCCCTCACAACTAGAGTTAAAAGATCTTGGAGTCTTTCTTCAAAAAACAGTTATTAATGGGTCTACTGTGCTTCAACTCTAAATAATTCTGCTCTCCCATTCAAGGAAAATTCCTTCTTATTTCAACCAAAGTCACAGTTATGGAGTGATCTGGGATTGTTCTAGACTGGTGATTATTTCTATGCTAGCCACCAGTTACCATCACTCTATTAAAAAAGTGCAAAACAGCCTTGTAAAAATAAAGTCTGGAGAGGCATCAGATTAAGATGAAACAAACTTTCATTCTCCCATCATGTGGAGTTTCTCAGGGCCTGCCAACAGGACCTAGCAAAGCTGAGTACGCTAATGTCAGTGGTCCTCCCTTGGAGGCAGGAGACTTGGATTGCTCCTGTGCATATATACATATACACTATAAGAAGGCACACCGCTCCTTCCCCACACAAATCTGCCCTGTGTTCTTTTTTTTACACTCTGAGCCACTGAGTACAACACTGATAACTAGAAGAANCCCCTGACAGTACTTTAGAGACATTAGATTCATTATTTGAGGGTGTGTATGAGATTCTGGAAGTAGAATTTATGTCTGCTATGCTGTGAGATCTTTGGTATGATATTGACTCACTCATTGGCACCTGTGAGAGGTTTGGGGAATTCAGCAAGTTTTCAACAATCCAGTTTGAGAGATTAAACAGAATTATAGCTCACTCAGGTTTGTCCTAATTTTATTAAATTTTCACCATTTCTAATTACATAAACATATGCAGCCAAGTATGCAGGTGGGGACTGGGATGATGTACAAGGACACTCAGGCTCCATAGGCAGCTAATTGGTGGACTAAGTAATAGGGCACTTGGAAAGACTGGTATTTTTTCAGAACATTCTAGGGTAAAATCCTGTCCCCATTTAAACTGAGGCAATCAAGAGAGGAAAGATTTTACCTATAGATTCTGTTGGAACTGGAGAAAGAGATGAAAGGAACTATCTGATGCAGAAAATATCTAGGATGAAGGTGGTTGTTTTGGGCAAGATTCATTACTTATTTGTCTTGGACACAGGAAAAAGACAGAATGTCTCAAGACCATAGAACTAGCCTGATAAATATAGTGATATCAGAATAGCAGGGCAAATGAGAAGTCATTTTGTGTGAACATTGTTATTGTTAGCAAATGCTAAGCTGTAATGTTTTCAGTGATATTTTATATTTTGTTTTAGAAAATGAATCTGGTTTTTCTATGTGTAGGAGAGCTCTTGAGCCCCAAGTTAAAGTATGCTATGGTAAAGTGACACCAGCTGAGGTACTGGCCTGGCTGTTTATGTATGTACTTTCTCATGAAATAATATTACTGTCCATATTTGTTAAGAGAATACTGCTGTTGACTTATTTTCTGCAATCAAAACAGAAAGAGGGGTAGGAGGGAAAAGTCTGCACTCTGGTTTTTGCTCTGCAGTGTTCTTTATCTCTGATACAGCATCTGCACTATGAAGTTCACCCTGAATGAATGGACACTCAGATGTCTTCACTTCCAGCAGAGAGGACACAACTCTCAGGCTGAATTAGGCCATTTGGAGAGGTTTACCAAAATCACTGTGGTTTACAGACACAAGACTTCTCTCTCACACTGGTCTGGACTGAGCACTTGGTAGGTCAGTAAAATTTTACTTTTTTTCCTTTTGAAAAGCAGAATAAACCACAGAAGTTGGTCACATATTTGGAGCTGGACTTCCCAGCAAAGATTTGCAAAGTCCTCTAAAAAGTCAGAATATTTAGTAAACAGATCATGAATTATTTTCTATAAACAAAACAAAAAACAAAAANAAAAAAAACCAAAAAAAACCAAAAACCAAAACAAAAAAAAACAACCACAAAAAAAGAGGGATTTAATAATGTTGGGATGTAGTTTTCTACATGGATGTAGTTAATGACTTTATTTTCTTCTTCCTCCTGTTTAGGCAGTAACATACAAACTCTGACCACATCCCCGGTGTGAAATTGCTGATTAACCTTTTGACTCTGACAATTGGGACTTCTCTCAACACCAACTGGTAATGCAGAAGACCATTAGTAGTTAATATTGGGACATCCCAGTTCCAGATGTCAAAAGGTTAATGAAAAATCAAGTATCTTGCTTTTACTGGGGAACTTGGAAACCTTCCCCCCAAAACAGTTCATTTTTTGTGATAAATAAGCCAGACTGCTTGAGCTGAGAAAGACGGGTGTTTTGCTAATGTGTACAGCTGTTAATTGAGAAAGATTTGGGTATGCTTGTTCTTCTGGATGTAGATAAAAGAGAGATTTGTTGGCGAACTTAGTTGGTCTTGAACACCCCTTTGTTCAAATACACTACTTCATAATAACACTTTGTTCTTTCTGTAACAGCCATGGAGGGATTTTGAGTGGAATACTAATTTTCTTTAAGTCATATCTGCCAGTAATCATTCCTGGCTTAAGACCAGCTGCCATTTATGTGTTTTATGAAAATATAACAGTTTTACACTCAAAACTATTTTCTTTTTAGGTAAAAGCTTCAGCACAAGCTGGTTCCCCATATCTACAATAAATGCTATTTATCACAGATTTTGGTCTTTAAAACAGAAAGATAATGTTAAAACATTTTGATTACCCTTTCCTTGCTGCTATCATTCACAACCCATCTTTTCTAATTATGGTATTAGGACATTTACATAACCGGGAAAAGGGTCCTTTAACTACATTTCTATTATGTTTGGCACTTCTGTGAAAGGATATTATATTCATGTGCATTAGAGATTGCTTATAAAAGATCAAGACAATAATAGCAGATCAGACAATAAAGGTTCCCTTTTCTCCTCCCAGACAGGCTGTCTCTGACAGAAGAATACAGTTCATCAAAAGTGTCTGCAGGTTGTCAAACTCAGTGAGATTTGGGGACACTCGGAGGCTGTCATGGCCAACAAGAAGATTTTCTGTAGGGTTCTGCCATCATTCACCCTCAGGAAATAATCACTCACTACATTCTGCATGCTCTCATGATAGAGCTCTATTTGAGAGAAAAGAGCCATTTTATCAAAGGACAATATATCCCTTCTCTTGGTCCATGTAGCTTCCATTATCAGACCATAATAAATCATATTTATGTTCTCAGTTAATAAGACTGATTACAATGCAGGTTACAGGCATGGGAAAAGAAAATCAGGTGAAAAGATGTTTTAATGAAAATATGATAAGCAAACAGCTTCTTGTGAACATTTCAGGCTGTTATTTGTAATGATCACAGGCAATTTTTGATACATCTTCTTTAGCAATGGCTTAAGCTGCATAAATTGGCTTGCCACTTTATATGTTGAAATAGGAGGAATCCCAGTGTCCTTATGTTGTCTAGAATCATTATATACATTATAAGCATAAAATGAGTTTAATGTATGTACTTTGAAAAGAAGAGGAAAACAGAAAATCAGGGAAGACTGATTTTAATGCTGCTCAGAATGATTTTGAAATTTTCTACTCATCTTTGTTACTAACGGTGCATTTTCCATGAAATTTAGGAATGACATGTACTGCTTTCATCTCCTTAAAATTAATATACTGTGCTCTCTGTTTTTCTCAATTTTTTCAAAGTTCTTCTTAGAGCACTGTGCAAAGAGACAGAGAGAAATTCTCCACTCGAAGTGTAAGCATATCTGGTATTAATGCTGAGGGGAGTTAAGTGTCTGCTTCTACAGGAGAATACACCCCAGTGTTCCTGAAGGGCACCCTGTTAAAATGGTGCAAGAATGTTTAACTCCAGCACATGTGATGCATTCAAGGGCCAACTTCCACAGAATTTTTTTAAGTGATTAAGGCAGTTTTATATTAGGGTAAATATTCTGATATTATTTCAGCATATAAGTGTATGGAGGGAACTGGCTGATGGACTGTCTTGCTCTCATCTTGTGAAAAGTCTTATTTTGCTATTATGTTCAGCATCATACTTTCAAGATGAAGTTGGAAATTTAAGGAATAATTTCCTCCTGCTGATACATAATTTTGACAGGGTCTCTGAAATCCTACAGAACTTGTAAAATGATTAAAAAGTAGCAAATTTGTAGAAAGATTCCTTGGTGTTGTGTCTGCAGGACCTATTCTGCTTTCTAGTATTTCACTAAACTCACTCTTAAACAAATTTTAAAGCTTTGTATTTGGCCTGGCCCTGGAGAATGACCATAAAATTACCTTAACCCTTTTAGGACACTTCAAAAGAGCAGTGCCCATATAAGAAACAGCAGACTGCTCTTCAAAGGCAATATCCTGGTATGACAACACACGTAGATAATGTACTTCATGATGGAACTGCTTGATACAGAGAAAAACATGTTGTAACTGCCTTCACCGTGAAAGGAGTCTAAAAATGCTCCCTGCCAACTCCACAAAAACCAGAGCTGCTATTTCAGTTAAAGGCCAGTGGATTGTATTTTTCACGTCAGTTTTCACTAACCTCAAACATCACTGTTATGACAGACTGTCACACAACCAAACCAGCATTCTGTTGCCATTCAAGCAAGCAGGAAAAAAGCAAACACGAAGGAAACTTAAAAGTCCAAATAGTAATTGGGGAGTGCATGTGAGTGAATTACTTTTGTGTAACAATACTGATTACTGAAAATGAAACACTTAAAAGAAAATAAACAACAAGCAGTGCTTTCTGAGCCAATGGTGTTTTCTTGGCTGGCAATTTCTCTTTGTTCTATTTCATGACACCAGGCTCAATGGTTGAAGGGGTGTTCTGGGCCAGATGTCAATCACAATGTCTGACATAAACAAAAATAGCTAAAAAGGCATGCCAGCATCTTCCTTTTGTTTTCCCATTAGCTCCATTTTTCTTTTCATAGGCTGACAAAAAATTACTGCCTCCAAGTGAATTCAGTAATGTCACTATATATCTAATATCTAGGAGACCTTTTGTTTTAGCTTTACTGGGCTTAACCACAAAAGACACTTGACATTGACAAAGAATCTGTCAAACATACAATCATCAGTGCAATGAAACCTCTCATGACAGAAGGGCACTATTCTGCCTCCCCCTTGCCTCCAGCAGCAGCCTGTCTGAGCAAAATATGCTGGAGCACATGTAGCAGCTGAACCATTACAGAGCAGGCCAGAAGCTGAGATGTGTCTTGTTTAAATTGTCATAGCATATTAGTATAATTAAAACTGCCAAAAGAGTAGAAAAGATAGATGGAAATGTTACATTACTTGTTTCTAGAGATTAACCTCCAGCCAGAACTGAAATAGAGAGACACATTTTGGATTTCTTAGAGCTCTGATATGGAAGAAAACAAGCCCAAGAGTACATCTCTCGAAGTGTGAGACATGAAGTCATAGTTCCTATATTTACACAAAAAAAGCAGAAATAGTGTTTCAGACAGACACTCTGTTTCCTCTGTGATTACAGCTCCCGTTGTGGCTGTTCTCTGCAGAGAAGTTCTATCATCTCTCAGCTAATTGCTTTCCACTCCCCTCTGCCTTTGTGCCTGCAAGGTCTTGACACCTCTTGGGCTTGCTGATGAGCTGATGTCACTGCTCTTCACCCTGTCTCCATCTGTGGGCTTGGCTGGCGCTCCAGGTGCCCAGCCCTGCAGCAGGACATGGTGACCCACGGTCCAGGCTCTGGGCCTCAGCAATGCCCAGCAGCAATGGGCAGGAGCTCATCTTGCACAGGTTTCATCCTTTGGGCATGCCCTGGACTGGAGGCAGGCACAGATAGACCAGCCCTGAGACTGCTCTTGAATCCATCTCCCTTGTGCACAAGAGAGCCAGAAAGGGAAGACTTAGATTACTTTGCCTAAGCTGTTTCTGCTTCTAATTACAAGGGAAGATGTTTGAACAATAGCTTCAATTTAAAATCTGACCTTTCAAATGCCAAGCTTCATGCTTGTTTCTGTGTTGAATGTATAGATAAAACATATGGCTTTCTAAAACTGACCCTGAAAATTATATTCTCTTCATCAATTAGATGTTTTCCTTCCCATGCATCATTACCTTTCATAACTATTCAGGACAAACTAGTTATGATCCCAATTTATAATTATGCCCTGAGTTATATCTGGTGGTGAGAAAATTATTTAAAACCTCCTGTGTGTTTGTTCAGTTGTAGATGTTGGAACTCAAGTTGTCCATACACTGAACTGGCTCCAGCTGTTCTGAAAGAGAGAAGAAGCAGCACAACAGTCCTCTAACAAAAATGGTACATTCAAGGAGAAGCTTCAGGAACAAGGTAGGTCTCATGTTAATTTCTTCTAGTGTTAATGAACTTCACAGCTTTGTCTCATTTTCTGATTTGCTTTAAGTAGAGAGATGATAAATGTGAGCCTTTAATTTTAGGTTACTCCATATTTCCTGTATTTCCCAAATTTAAATCTTGGTTAATGACTTCTCCATATAGGGTTTCTCCTAAATTTCTGTCCAGGCCTGTAGATGTGCATAACTAGTAAAAAATATGTTATGTGCATTTAGTGTTGGCTTTCAGAACCCTCACCACCAAGTCACCTCTCTACTGCATCTCACCTCACATGCATTTCTGTGTAGTGCCAGGAGAAGAATGGAAAATAGCCATGAAGTAAAAGCAAATCCTGCTCCCATTAAAGGCAATGAAAACAGTGCTTTTACTTCTACTTACTCAAAATAGCCGAGAAAAATGAAGTGGAAACAAGCACAACAAAACACCTCTGCCAGCTATCTACAAGCTAACCAAGGCTTCCACTAATGAGGTGCTCTGGCATTTTAAGAAAGACAGGTTCTTCCAGAAATGGAAAAAATACGCTGAGTTTTTCCTTCAGTTCTGAAAAGCTAGTCAAAGAATAACAAACTGTATTTCAAAAAAGGGATGACAGTCAAACTTTTAATGCTGTCTGTGCTATTAAATACCTAAAGATGCCCATACAGTTTCTTGTCAACTAAATGCTTTTACATAAATATTTGTCAGCTTATTAAATATTGATACTTACATACCTCACCTAATTATTGACTGTATTTATGGGGTAATTTAAACGACCATAAATTTTTTGAGAAAGTTAATAATATCAAATTACAATAATGGAGTAATTTTCAAGTCAAATTTTCTAGAAGACTCTATACCATGGACAATCACATAGTCTATTAAACAGAACAGTACAGTTTGTGGAAAAGATAATAGTTCAGATCATGAGATAGCACCAGATTTCACATTATGATTTCCAGATGTCTTTGTGAGCTTAATGCATACAGCATTGGTTTAAGTCTAATCTGCATGGCAGAAATGCAAGTTGTTCCAATTTTCTCCTCACTGGGGCTGTGTGGAGAAACAGGAGGGCATTGTTCTGCTGCTTTGGAGAGAGGAGTTTACCTGAAGGACAGGGGAAAGTCGCACCTAGCAGTGTCCACATCCTCATCTGGCTGCAGAAATCTGGCCAATCTGCCCCTGCCCTTTATCTTCACACCTCAGCAGCCTTTTTTCTGCACTCTTTTTCCACATGGTGTCTCAGTCACCCCAAGACATTGGACAGAACTGGCCTCCCTGTCCTCTCCCCAGCCCTAACCACTGGAAGCATCAACATCCTCTTTTGTTTAGAATGCTGAAAAGATCTGAGTTACAGCAGCCTGTAACAGCTGTCAGACTTCTGTGACAACCTGGTTGTATTATTTTGAGCAGTGTGTGCTGATTCATTGAAGAGAGAGGGTGGAATTTGCCAAACTCAACATCACATATCACACACTCAGAAGCTCCCGGAGTGAGTGTCTGTGCAACCAGAAGGCAGCTTCCCAGCTGTTTCCAGGCTGCAGCTTTGGAAACAAAGCTCCCCGAACATCCACTGTAAAACAATGTATTGCATCAGTTTCCTGAACCAGGGACTAGGTGAAGTCACAGCACACGAGTGGCAGCCCGGGGGATTTACAGCACTTTGCAGGGCAGCCCAGTATCCTCCTGTGCCCAGAGGGGCCACAGGTGTCCAGAAGTTTCTGGTGGGTCACATATAACTATAAACATGAAATAGCATTTTCTCTGTTACATTCCTGCTGGAGAGCATTTTACTGGTACAGGTAGGTGGGCTAGATAACAGTGCAAGGATCTGACAGGACATTTGCTTTTCAATTCTAGCACTGTTGGGCTGGGAAGTGAAAAAGAGCTCTGCAAACAGAAAAGGTATCTGACATGACAGTGCAATGGGAAAAAAAAGCTCAAGGCTACTTTTTCTCCATGGAAATATCTACCAAAAATTGTCAATTTGGTGCTTTATTAATTTCTCTCTGGAGTCAAACATTCAGTCTGAATTTACAAA
The DNA here is from genome assembly GCA_013400855.1 of Buphagus erythrorhynchus. Classification (NCBI taxonomy): domain Eukaryota; kingdom Metazoa; phylum Chordata; class Aves; order Passeriformes; family Sturnidae; genus Buphagus; species Buphagus erythrorhynchus. The sequence continues at coordinate 192,260 of VZTT01016498.1, read as the reverse complement.
GGAGTGAGGAAGGAGTATTTTGGCTCCTTCAATCCTGTGTACAAAACCTCCCAGGGTTTCAGTGAGGTTTTTAGCATCTCTTGCAGTCTTCAAATGTTATGCTGTGCAAGGATGTGCTTATACATAATTTTGTAATTGAAATGGCATGTTTACTGTTCTATTTCATGCTTGATTGTGTTTTTTAAACACCTTTACTCATGCTGTTAGAAGTGGGATTATAATTAAAATGTCCTGTTGAACACCTTGTTCAGTTCAATGAAGGCATAATGGAAGTATAAATACTTGTTCTTGTTGACTCTGTGATGTCAGCATAACAAACGCAGTAAATGTCATAAAACAAATCTCTCTTTCACCAAAGCATCTGTCAGAAGGGAAGGGAAAACTGAATCTGTGACTGGGGAAAGAGGGGCCCTCCCTTTTGGAAAAAGGAAATACTTTGAGAGGTTATCTGTGATATAGATGTGTTAACTAAGGGATGGAGTGGTTTGATTGATTGATTGATTGATTGACTGATTCATTGATTCATTGATTTAGCCAGTTATGAGGCAAAAAAATCAGAGGGGAATTTGTTCCTCTACACACAGTCCCTTGGCCTAAAGACTAAGTAGCACTTTCTCCTACACTTGCCATTAGGAAATGCTGAGTCTGCTGTGAAGTATTAAGGAGCAACTTATATTTCTTAATATTCATGTTTCCTTAAAATATATACAGATACACAGACTTCAAGTCTTTATGGTGCAGTGGAACTATAATACAATGTCCAAATATTTCTAGGTCACTGTCCAGTGGCTTCAGAACTTTTGCATAGCAATAATGGTTTCATTTTCTTCGTGTTTTCTCTTGTAGTCTAAGTTACCACCAATGATGTGATGTCTAACCTTTCTGGCAGGCACATGTTCAGTCTTAAGGAGCCTTAAATTACTTCACAGCTTGAAATTCCATGTAAGAAGGGTTGTTCCAACATTTAGCCTAATTGATGCTTTCTTGGGCGGTTTACTTGGATACCTTGGCTCAGTTTCCTCCTCTGAAAAATGGGAAGAACAATGTCTGTGTTCCTTGTGCTTTTTGATGTAATAATATTTTTACTTACTAAATACTTGGCTCTACACTGCACAAACTCCATGAGCTTTTAAGTTTCTGTCCTTTCACTGTCTGAAAGAGGGCTCTCAAAACCAGTCCTAGGATATGTAATATTTTTGTGCCAGAGCAGGACTTGCCAGTCAGTAGCTGCCCTATAGGAAAAGCTCACATGCTCTTTATGAAGCAGGCAAATAAGCCGTGTGGAAATTGCCTTCTGTGCCCAGTTTCATTTCCAGCTACTTCAAGCTCAGCAGAAGTTGGACAGGCAGATGGTTCACGGAATTTAGTCTTTAGAAAGCAGTGAGGAAGTGAAAGTAAGAGGTTTTTTCCTCTGGGATGGGAGAGGCAGGTGAGTACATAGGACAGTCCTGTCCAGAACCAGAAAAAGATACAGCAGCAGCAGGGATAAGGCTACAGAACACATAAAATGCAGGACAAAATGGACAAGAATGTTGTCAAGTGGGATTGCAACAAAACTTAGTGTATTTCTTTGAATGTCTCATTATATGTACAGGTGCAGCTCTACACACCCACACATGCTGCATTTATTTCAGTGTGTGATCATATAAATACCTGCAGGTGTGATACTGAAGAGATGCCCATGCTGAGGCATGAATATGGAGTTCCACATCTGTATTGGCTGCCTGGTTCACAAATGAACTAGTGTTGTCAGTGGGTTCTATTTCTACCTCATGTATGCACTTCAGAATTAAAACCAAAGCAAAGTCCATCCTGGTAACTACATTTAACAGGATGTCATGGCATAGAACTAAAATATGTGTATGGGACAGTCATCATTACCTCACTGTGTTGCACATTATATACAAAATTAGGACGAAACTAATTTCAGATAAAAATGGCCACATGAATTAAATGTATGGTGATAAATCCATGAAGTTGGAATTTAATGTGTCTTTTGGGACATCTAAAACTTCAGCTGGGCTTCAGTGCAGTGGCTGGTTTCTCATTTCTGGCACACACAGAGATGGCTCCTTGTCTATAATACTGTCAGATAGTCCATAATACATGGGGTGAAAGTCGTGGCTGCTGCAAAACCATAGTTCTGAATTCACTGACTTGCTTACACATAAAAAAGTCTCAGTCATGGCATTACACTTATGCAGATGGTTTCATTAAGCAATAACATGATGCTAACTACTTAACTACAAACACCCTCCTTGCAGTGTCAAAAATGTAAAACACCTAAGGGATGTAAACTGGGGGCAACCTTTTGCATGTAATTGCTGCCTGCAGAGACTCAAGGCTGTCAAAGTTTCTTACCTTTTATAAGGCCTTTAGTGATAACTTTTGTTTCCCAAAGACAAAAATAAACCTACCAAAGTTCCTTTGAACATTTCAGCAGCCTTTCATAGCGTTAGCTGTGATAGTAATGGTGTCACATTCCTAATAAGGATGTATACAAACTGTGTTTTAGGAGTCCCTGCTGTTTTCTTTGTGGAAACTATCTCAGATGCTTTGGGATTATTTAGCAGTAACTTCTTTTTGCACCATTATTTCACAGAGATCTTCTCTGTTATCTTCTCTTCAGCATATTCCTTTGAAGATCTAGGGAGAAAATGTGGTGCTTGAGCATTCAGTGAAACCTGATGGTTTGCATCTCCATCTAGCTAAAGTCAGAGCTGTCCTGTGACAGAATATGTGAAGGGACTATAGTGCCCAAAATTCAGCAAAAATTTTACATAGTGTTGTCCAGATAAAGGAATGATGAGAATATGGTCAATTGAGATTTCATAGGAAGCAAAGGAGGAAAGAAAGCACAATTTTTTTTCAGGTCTGAATGTCATTGCTTTGCCCAGAGGGACCCCAGCTGCCATCCACAGCTCACAATACGAATGTACTCTGTGCAGTTACGCAGGCTAAGGGACCACAAGTGGCTAGAGCACTGGCAGAAATAACACTGTGCTAATGAAGAGTTTCGTCCAGGCAAATTTAACTCCCTCAGAATTAGCCTAGGTATCTCCCCATGACACATTTGTTTTAGAGTCACAGCATGTTGCAATTTTTAGGCTCTGGCAGGCTCCTACTTAGGAACTGTGTCCAAGAGCCTTTATTTAATCTGCTCCAATTGGGACGAGCATGGCAGTTTCTTTTGGTTGAGACTTTGCTATAACGATCTGAGCTTTAGTCACTGTGAGACTGATCCTCTGCAAAGCATTCACTTGGTGTTATAACCAGAGACAACTGAGCTCCAAAAGTGGGTGCAGACTGTGTCTACTTATTAAGTAAAGGGCCATGTGGAGAGCCCATTACTCAGTAATTGGTGCTCGCTGCCAGTTAGCATTCAGCAGGACTTCCAGGATTTGTATAGACCTTACAGCCCAGAATGGCCTGGGATTGTTCTTGCCTTATTTGCTTCCACTATAATCAGCTGGTGGCTCTCTGCTTTGCAGAGCTACCAAAACCAGCTTGATCAGACTGAGAGGCACCTGGAAGTACAGGATGTCCCCAAGGAATTAATCCAGCAGGACATGCAGGTCTGAGAGAGTTTGTGGCTAAGGCTGTGCACCAGTTTTGTGAGCTTGCAGTTTTCTTCCCCTGCCATGGAAGTGGAAAATGATGGATGGGACTTGTGGTAGATGATACAAATGCCTGCCTGATTGTGTAAAACCTTAAATAGGTCTTTAAAGATGAGGCCCTCAAGTGTCATGTGACTATTTAGGTGAGACAAACTGCACTTTGGGATGGGGAGTTTCGAGAGACATTGTGGTGAGTCTTTACAGAAAAGCCTATATAGAGACATTTGACAAAAACACAGCTCTGTGGGGTACATGCCACTTGCAGCTTTGCCGAGGGGATACCTTTTGTTGTCCGTGTCCCAGCTGCTGCTGTTGCTCCCAAGGAGGCGGCTTGCTGAGGTTTGGGATAGGTGTCCGCAGTCCCTGGAGGGGCTGGCGGGCTCAGGCAGCCAGGAGCAGGTGGGCTTCGGGTATGCAGAGGGCAGGACGGGGCCAATTCTCTGCAATATTGTGTTTATTTATTTATTTACAGCATAGGCAGCATTAGCCCCAGAGGCTGACAGGGCGGTTGAATGTATGCAGACAAGCTGCTCTCCCAAAGCAGGCGGGCTCTGCCAACACCTGTGAAGTGAAAACCTGTCTGCCCCGCAGGTGAGAAAGAAAGCAAATAACGCGGGGTGCCGCGGCGGGGGACTGCCACAGCCACGTCCGCTGCCCTCCGCGACGGCGGCCCGAGGTCGCGGGGCCGGGGCACAGTTCGCGGGGCCGGGGCACAGTCCGCGGGGCCGGGACAGAGCCCATCGCGGGGCCGGGGCAGAGCCCATCGCGGGGCCGGGGCAGAGCCCATCGCGGCGGCCCCGCCACCGCCGACCCCGCGCCGTTCGCTGCAGCGTCCGCCAGGTGGCGCCCTTGCTCGCCGAGTGGCGTGAGGGCGGGCGGGCCCGACAAACGCATCGCGCCCACCCCCCTGCCCGCCCTGCAATTTCGGAAGCATTATAACTAAAGTGTTTTCAACTTATTATTATGCATGAGTAAAAATTCCATGAATGTGTAACATTTTCGCCTGTATTTCCCTCTTTTATAACATCATTTAAATTCCCCATTAATAATTTAGCAACGTTCTGGATTTTAATCACTTTTCTCATCCCCGCGGTCTCTATCCGAGGCAGCGCTCTCCTCCCCACCTGAAGGTGACATGGAGACAGGGCTGGAGCCAAGGGCACCCGCCCCAGCGCCCTGTCCGGCTGCACGGTGTTTCCTCCATCAATTGAAAATCCAAACTTTACCAAACCTAAGGCTTGAGTAGGTCACCATTAGTGAAAATTTATTTTTTTTTAATCTGAGTTTAATTATGGTGGTATTTGTTTGATAGCTAGTTACTGTAAATAAAAGAGATAAAAGGAGCCCTTCACTCGAGCAGCTTCAGAGTTGTGAAATATGTACCTAATTAAAACTATGGGTGTAAGAGGCTAATAAAGTACATGTGCCTACTAGATGTCTTATTCTAATGAATCTCGGCTAACTTACTTGGAGCGATGTATTTTGGTGTTGGTAGTAGGAGCTGAATAATTATGGAATTTATCATGAAGGACCACAGGGGTGTGGGAAGGACCCCCAGCCATGGTGGGGTGCAGGAGGAGCGGAGCCCAGGCTGCCCCCAAGCACAGGGGCTGGCTGCGGCCCAGGGTGGCCATGGAGCCCCGGGCCAGGCCTGAGGCGGGTGTGTGCGGGCCGGCTGCGGGCTCGGAGCGCTCCCGCTGCCCGGGGCGCTCCTCCCCAGCCAGCTCCTCGCCCCCTGCTTTCCCCCTTGTTTTCTCCTGGCACGGGTGAGGAGCGGGCCACAGCATGCGCTCCTCAGACTCCCAAACCCAGTGCAGATGGGTTGTCTAAAGCATTTCAGATGGAGTTTTGGTCTTGTGCCAGCAGCTAATCAAAGTCTTAATTCTGGAGAATAAAAAGGCCAGGCTTTCCAAGCTTCCTCCAGCTGGTTTCTGCCGGGGATGTGGACGGCCAGCGCTGCTGAAAACCCTTCTGCTGTGGGTGCTCCCAGCGCCACGTGCAGGGCTGGATGCAGGGCTGGATGCAGGGCTGGCACAGCTCTCCTCCCCCTGTGCAGCCAGGCTGGCCTTGAGGTCAGTTACCTAGGCTGGCTGAAGGGGCCAGCTTTGTACAGGCCTGTGGACACACACCCTCAAATCCATCCTCTCTGACCCGTAGTGAAGTCAGGCACATGAAAAAGTGTGTGTCGAGAGCCCCTGCCTGAGATGTGAGCTTTGCCCTTTGGAGCAGTGCAGGCTTGTCAGGAGAAGGGGTATGTACTGAGAGAAGCTGGGCAGTAATAAAGGGGCTGGTTAAGCAGAGAAAGAGCCCTCAGACTAGCACATATTTTTATTGCTTTTTTTTTCAACAGAACAGTGAAAACATCCCAAGGCAAAATGTCTATTGTAGGCTTTCGTGTAGTCCCCAATAACAACGATTTAAACGCTTGCACGTGTGCGTGTCCTGTCGGCGCCCCCCATTTAGCGGCACTGTGGGCGGCAGTGGTGGGCCTGCTGCCCTGGGCTCTCCCATCGCAACCTGGCGCCCAGAAATCTGCGGGGCCCCAGGCACGCCGTGCCTCATCCCACGTGAGGCTGGAGGGCTTTGTGTACAGCCGAGCCATCTGGGCTTTGCTGTCTGTCCCACAGTCAGATCTGATGAGTTCAAATGACTCTCTGCAAGTGTGTGGTAGCTGCAGCTGTTGAAAGCGCTCCGGCAGTTTCTGATCTGCACATGAATTTGGAGGTTTTTTACAAGTGCTGCATCGGCAGTTTTTCTGCAGAATGAAATTTTCACTATTGCTAGTATCAGCTGGAGAGACGGGTGGATCTTGTTATCATCCTTGCAAAACCTACCTTTTCACAGGGAAGAGATCGTTTTTCATGGTTCTACAATCTGTTAATGGGGTAGATTGAGAATAAGATTGGGAAGAACTAGTCTGTTTCTGTCTTTGTCCCTGACTTACTGTTTGTCCTCAGCAAAAAGTCTCTTAGTCATTCTGGAAACCTGGTTTCTCTATGTGTAGGAAAAAAAAAAAAAAAAAAAAAAAAAGGCAATAATAGCTATATCAAAAGAGACAGTCATCAATATCTAGAAGTGGCTGTAAAATTTCAGGTGAAACTGTTATGTATGGTCACAGTGTCTGTTCTGCTTTCTCAGAGACCTGTAAAAATCTGTTTTTTTCCTGCTGAGAGAATTTTTTCCATGTTGCTCAATCAACGATCATTTTAATATATTTTTCTGCCTCTCAGTTACACCTCAAATATTTGTGTCTGTACAATTTTCATGGTCTCATATCTTGTCTCTTTCTGTATAAAATATATGTTGTCAGCTTAAGGGGAATGCTTTTTCTTTCCATTTCTTTGTAATTACAAAAAATATTTTTACCTGTTAAAATATTTCTGCATTGTCGGCATGATGTGGTATGGTATTGAAACCTCATTACTTTGCAGCAAACCTTTCTATGCATTGTGTTTACCTTCTGATAACATTAATAAGAAACCAAACACCAACAGAATGAAGGGGATACTTGCACTGTTGGGTCCAGTATGACTTTGCATATGAAAATATGCAAAATAAATTACGCTCTCATGTAGCTAAGAGAGGAATATAATCAAATGGTTTCTGCTGGCTTTTCTTCAAGGCAGAAAACCTGTGTGTGTGTGTTTTCTAGACAAGTGTTATTTGTACTATTATCTGGGACCTGGCAGGAGGGATTCCTGTGCCTGTGCAAAGTTATTTTGATTTCAGCATGACTTTACCAAGAGACCCCAGTGTAGAGGACTACCCCCTTTAGAGGGCAGTGGGCTTGGGTTCTCAGCAAGGCCTAGATTTGAGGCACTCTGAACTAAAGTTATGGGTAGAACCAGAGCAATAAGAGCCAAACTCAGTTACTCTAAGACAGAGGCTGCAAGGAAACTTTCCACCAAAAGTAGATTTCCTAGATGTTGATATCAGATGGCCATCCCATCCCATCCCACAGGTTGGGACGTCCTGACATTCCACTCCCAGTGTAGCCTGTTCTCACATCACAGAACTTCTAATTTTTTCTTTTTAATAAGTGTGATTTGATAAGCTCAGGTAAACATGCTTTTAAATAAATTTCAGGCATAAATTACTAACTCTGTTGTTCAGATTCTCAGAGATGGTTTATATAATTTTGTTTTTCCTTTGACAGCTAAGCAAAAATCTGACATAGATTTTATTCTTCTTGTGGTAGAGAGAGGAGTATAACCATAACCAGAGGTGACCAGTACTAGCCCTATCTGAATGTGCCTTGCAATCTCTGCTTTTGTATGATGGATTGATGTTCCAGCAGCATTTTTATTTTCTATGCTGTGTCCATATCCATTGCCTTTATTTTGCTTTTTCCCAGCTTTACCTTGATGTTCTTTGTGAAGCTAAAGACACCTGACATTGGTAGTCATGTTTTTAAGATTATCTGCTCAGGAACATCTCCTCAGAGAAGTCTATTTTCACTGTTTTACACATCTGAAACAACAGCTTGGGACTGGATGAGTTGTTGCCTGGAAAATGTGAGAAGAGAATTGGTTTAGACTAGTACTGCAGAAGGGAGCTGATTGTGAATGGACTCAGATGCATGGAGGTCTGAGAATGATAAATCCAAGGCTTCATCCCTCTAGGTCAATGGTCTTTGGGACAAGACAGAGATGAGACAGGAGTTGAGGAGACATGCTCTCTTGGAGTCTGTTTCAGGTCACAGTCTTGTCAGGTCAACAAAAGTCACACAATGTGAATAGTGCCAAAGCAGACTTGGTGGCTGTGCATGAATATTTATCCTCTATCTTTTTATTATAAACTTCATTTTGCATTCTGACAGAGTTGTCACTACACACCTTTTGAGGACCTACTAGGAAAAAACCCCAAAAGTGCTTTGTTTTGTAGTACTCTAGGCAACAAGCCAAAATGTAGGAAACTTTTGTGTCACCCTCTTCTTGGAACTTTCTTCCAGATCTTGTGTTGTACAGAATCCAGCCCTTTCCAGCTGGGCTGTGGTGACCCTCGACATTGTCCTGAGATATGTTTTGGGGCTGCTGTCTGGGCTCTGGTGGTACTTGCAGCAGCTCTTGATTATCTTCAACTGATCATCAGTTGGAGGTTATGGATGGTGCTTGACCCCTGACTTGTGTCTCATATCCTTGTTTTAGACCCTGGTGCTGACTGGTGGGGCAGATTGCCTTTTCTCATTCCCTTCAGCATATAGATAGTTCTTTGGCATGCATCCAAACCTACTGCAGTATAGAGGGAAAGGTCTTCAGGTTCCCAGAGTGTGTATACACATGTGGTCAAAGCCCCAGCTCATTAAATTAGTATGTACAGTGGAGACCAGCTACTGATTTATGTTTTCATCTACACACAGTAAATTGGACTGAAACTTCACACTGTTTAAAAAGGAGAGTTGAGACTCTTGCTTACCTTTGAGTTCTAAATTAGCAGGCACATAACTAAGCTTCATGGACCTGAAGAAGCTGGTTCTGAGTTAATATGAGGCCTATACTGTTGATTTCACTGGAGCCTTTTGTATCAGAAACCACATGTACACAGCCTTACATTGTGAAGCAAGATTAATTTAGCTGTTGGCAAATTATGTGCTGTATAAGAATGTTCCGTGAACGACTTGGATTGCAAATTCTACTGCTTAATTTTTGCAATGCAAAGTACCAGTAACATGAACTACTGGTTTCAGCTGAACTTTAAAGAAATGTGAATGACAGGCAGTCAAAATAAGGAGATAAATGGTGGAAAACTAAACAACATAAGGCCTACTGAGTCAGATACTAAGAGCCTCAATATAAATTATAACATAGAAGATAGATATAAAGTTAACGGCAAAGGTTTTAGAGCTTCAGACTCCCTAAAAATACAGAAGAGGTGGCCTCTCAACAGAATGTGTATTTGTGATTCTCAGCTATAATTCTAGGGAGCAACACAAGGGTGACTACTGAGAACATTTCTGTGTTTCAGTTTAATATGTTACTTTAATGTTTCTAAAATCTCTTCACTTTTAGAACCAAAATTCTTGTTCTCGCTCTCTGAATTGTTGTAGCAATAGCTGAAGTGAAACAAACTTCCCATGATCTACCTACCTTGGAGAACAGAACCACTCTGGATAATAGAAGTAAATTATTGGTACGGAAATTCACTTGATGCAAGTGTTCCTTACTCATATCAGTGAGATGTAGAAAGATGACATTTTCTGGCTCTCTGTATTGCTGATGATAACTCTTTCCTTGAGTTTTATTCAACCTCAAGATTGTATTGGTTCCAGTCTTCATGTTCATGTATTCACCTAGACCAAACAAATATCTTCATCAGTGCCTTTAGACACCCTTTACTAGCTGAAAACCACACTACATTTTGCTGCTTGCCCCTTTCCCTCCCTATATCTCTGCCATCAGAAGAGGCCAAGCAAGCATTCCCTGATACATGACAGGTAAAGCCAGCCGGGTTAGCTCATATCCATGTTCATCACCAGGTGAAATGACTCTGGCTGCCTTAACTTAAACAGATTAGGTGATTTGTGATCCTTTTTGCTAATGGAGCAGCATGTTGGGTTCTTGGAAGACAGCAATAAGCACTAGAAACAGTGCTGTCATGTCTCAGAGAAGCTTTCCTGTAGTCTCAGGTTTTCACAGCACTCCCATCCTTGAACTCAGTCTCGCACCCCTCAACTTCCATGTTTTTTTCTACATATGTTGCCTTTATTTTTACTTTAGCTGCCAGAACTAAGGATATATTTTGACATTTTAAATGAGTCTTCTCTGTTCAGCTTGCTCTGCCAGTCTTTATTAATTAAACTTGGGTCTTCACATTAGGCTCCTCCAGTTCATCTCTTCCAGTTTCAGCTCTTACTTTCCATTTGCCTTCATTATACTTTGCCATCCTTGAACTGCACTGAACTCTTCCTCATTTCACATCTTCCCATACAATATTCAGATCTGCTATTCCTCTGTCTAATTTTACCATGGCTGATGTGAAAATCATCTTTGCTAGAGAAGCAGCAGTGAGGAGACAGACCGTTCTTCTCTTTGCCACACTTGTTCTCGCTCTTACATAAAATCCCAGCTGAAAAAGGGCATTCTCTTCTGTGATCATAACTTCATATTCCTCTTTTTCCTGCTACTCTTCCCTTTGGAATACATTTTAATACATCCTCATCCATGGAAACTATACTGTTTATGTTTGCAATTTTTCAGTGTGCTTGGAGTTGGTGTTTTTCTGATGAACGGTGTATTAAGATTTAATCTGAACCTAGTCAGATAATATTGACCTGCAATGAAAAAGCTGTATGAATGAGATAGCAGCAGACAGCTAAAAGTGCTGAATGCCAATTGCTGACTGAAAAATGATACCCAGAATTTGGTGGTGGAGAGTAGATGGGACATTTATGAATGGAAAAGCTTTCTGTTTGCTTAAATCTTGTGTGGTGTTTTTTGGTTTTGTTTTTGTTTGTTTGTTTTTTTTTTTTTATTTTTTTTTATTTTTAAGTTTCTCTGTTTTTTCCAACATTTGCCAAAACTTGCCTGTGCCTGTAGGGTGGTACAGCTGCAAGCTTCCAGGAGCAGCTTATCCCTTTGCAGGCTACCATATCCTGATATCAACTCTGAGGCCTCTCTCTTTTGCCACAGAAGACTTCCCCAAAATTAAAACAAAGAACTGAATCTAAGACTATGGATTCCTGATGCATCTCTATGTGCCCATTTCAGCTATATTTCCCACTGTTCACTGTTAGCAGTCATCAGGAAACATGTATTTTGGTTCCAAAATCAGAATCTCCTGAAACAAATTCCTAGTCGTTACAGTATTGCCACATTGGGTTGGGGCCACAAACAACGAGTTAGCCCTTGCCCAAAGCAGCTTTTAATCCAGGTCATGTATATGGAAAATAGGCAAGGGAAGCTGATTCTGCATATATCTGAGTTGCCTGGGTTATATGTGGTGAATTGTTATGGCAAATACATTCTAAACTTTGCCCTTCAGTTTTTCACAAATTCCAAATGTGGATGCTGCTCTAAATGAAAAGAAACCATTAAAATGCCTTTCTGAATGCATTTGAAATTAAGTAAGTTATTGTAATTTCCCTGGGCAAGTCAGCTTTTTGGAGGGGGCAAAAGTTGCAAGTGGAAAAACAAACAAACGAGTGAGTAACTGGGATGTGCTGCCAGAGAGTCAGAAACAAGTCTGGTAGAAGTGGGAGGGAAAGGCTCTTGTCTGCCCTGGGATAATTTGTAGAAACCAAAATATGGGAGAGAGTTGAAATGAACAGGAGAAAAAAATTCCACTGCTTTTTT
>VZTT01016498.1:168403-180328 GCA_013400855.1 Buphagus erythrorhynchus | reverse complement strand
TTTTTGTTTTTAATCTTGATCCAGATAATCAGTTTACCAGGACCCATGATGCTGCTACAAAAGATGACTGACTTCAAGGCCTTTGAAAAAGAAAATAGAAATTTCCAATGTTGTTGTTCAGGCTTTTCCTTTACAGGGGTTCCTTTAGCCACACAACTAGGAGGTGAGTCCCTTGGCTGCAGCTGTAAAGGGGAAGACTGAATGACAGTGCCAGATGCCCCAAGATAACAGTGAGTGAGAAAAGCCTGACTGCCAGCTGCCTTTCTTGCCTTCCAAATCTCAGACCAGTGAGAAATCAAGACATGGTTTAGGTCAGTGTGCAGGTACAGAGCATGCTTCACCTCCCATGCACTGGGGATAGGGAAGCAAAGGGAAGAGTGCTGCAGAGCTGCTGATTGTCTGCTCTCTGAAGACTTCTTGTTAGAGAGAATCCTCAGTTGTCCATTTAGGGCAGTATTAGAGCTGCTCAGAGCTGCTGAGGCATGCAGATGGGGCTGAGAGTACAGCTTGAGACTTCTCTGTTCAGCCACCAGTTACAGCATTTTCAAATGCTCACCAGAGGTGGGTACCAAGACTGCTAGAATGGCTGAAGGCAAAGCAGGAGGTCTGCTTTTAATGAAAAGGTAGTTTACACACAGCATTTTTCTTATTATAATGATAAAATAGATATGAAACAGTTACACTCCAGACCCTTACTTTTTTTTAGTGCTATTTATTTTTTTCAGAACATTGAAAACAAAACAAGCAAAAAGAGGAGAGAGGAAAAAAAAAGAAAAAGAAAACTCCCTTCAGACAACAATCACCTTTTGAGTTAAATTCTCATGGTTGGTCTTAGCCCAGAGGGATTTGTCTTGAGTGAAGTTCGAAGAAAATCCTTTCAGCAGTTTCTGAGTTACTTAAATGTAACCATGGAGGTTTAGATTCAGATGCTTTTTTTTACTTATATAAGTCAAAAATAGCTTTGCTTTAGAACTTTTAAATTAACCCTCCTTAACTTTTCAACTTGTCACCTATCCTACTGTATGGCTTATAAAACTTTAAAGCTAATAGTATAACAAACTCAAATAATGATACTGCAGATGTTCAAATGAATCTTGGGAGAAATAAATTATAGGAGTTACAGTGGGTTGTTACTGAAGAAAGAGTGCCTGCATGCCTTAAACCATGTGTTCTTTCTGGTCTGAAAAAGGCCCAATTTTTTCTGCTATTAAGAAGCATAAGTGTTCTTGGGTGTAGATTTTAATACTTGGTTACACATACAAAATTAAGCATATAAGTCCTGTTCCTTTTTTTTCTTCCTGATAGCCCTGATTTAGACTTGTCAAAACATTCTCTTAAATTTTCCTGCTCTCTTTTTAACATAATCCCAATCAACAGGACACTTAAATGTCTCCTAAATATTTATGGACTTCAAAGTCACTGAAATGCTCTGTGATTCTCTTAGTGTTATTATTTTATTGCCAGAAGATTGAGGCAATGAGAGGTGAAGTGTATTGGTAAGTAATGTTTTTTTCCATTTTCTTTGTCCAATCCTTCTGTTGCTCTCTGATGTTTCTTCCTCTTTGTCTTCTTTCCAGCATTTCTGCCTCACTTACTGGTCCCATTCTCACTGTCTCCTATCTATCATTCAACCATCTTTCTCCATTTATTCTTCTCCAACAATTGCACTGAAGAGAGCCCATGATAGAAATTATTTTTACTTTGGCAGAAGCTTTTTACTTTTATCTTTTCCCTGAACATCTGGGATGGGTCCAGGCAGCTCTCCCCACTTTCATCATCTCTCTTCACACTCCTCGTGACCCTGAGCCCTAGTCAGCAATCTGATGTCTGCCATGGGAGCACCTCCCATGATCCAAAGCCACAATCAGACTAAAGTGTTGTAACACTGTGTGTTGCTCTACCAACTTACCACACTTGCTCTGCTGCTTTCTAGGAACTGCACACCGGTGCCAGGTTTTTCTCACAGAATAATAATGACAGCACTGTCGCCTTTTGCACGTCTCTCCTCCTTGCTCCTGTGCCCATCTTCCTCTCCTGATCTTTGTGGTTCAGTCTCCTGGCTGGTGCAGCTTAGCCAGGATATGGGAGACTTGTATTTAGGCTCTACTTGAGGCAATTTGAACTTGAATCTCTCGCCCCCTGAATTTGCACCCTACCCAAGAGATTATCAACTCCTCTGTGAGGAGGGTGACCTGAGTCCTTGAATCTTCGAGTGGGAAAGCTGGAGCTTGACTTTTCAGTCTTGTAGTGGAGACACTCACCTGGGTGGGGAGACCAGGACCTGCCCCAGTCAATACTTAAAATCAAGTATGGAGGAATTCCCTGGAAGACAGTAGCAAACCCCAGGTTTCTTGCTCTCAGTAGTGCTTTGATAGCAAGCACACAAAACAATCAATTTAATCCATTTAATTATTCCATACAAGCTGGAACAGCTCCAATAGAATGGACTGGAGAAAGACCCTGCTCAACAAGATCCTTTTAGAACTCTGCTGATCTCACTTGGCTGCCACAGGTCAGCTCCCTCATACCCCAGAGCAGCCAGGAAGCTGCTGACCTGATATGGGACTGGGTAGTGAGGACCTTTGTGGAGACTGGAGGGGAGGGAAGGGAAGCATGTTCCTGAACATACTCTGTTACCTGTGGTGGCAGGTTTGTAGTTGTAGCTGAAACAAACACCTGCCAGTGCTGCCTCAGTTACCATTCTGGACAGGAGTGGCAGCAAATATGTGGTGGAGGGAAAAGAATTCTATTAAAAGACAAGGCAGCACGCTGGAGCACTACAAGGCAAATTGCTTTTAAAGGTGGAACTACCATAAAATATAGACTAAAGAGTCTTAAAATACAAAATCAATGCCAAAACAGAGAAAGCCAGAATGACTTCCAGATCTCAGCTATAGGCAGTTGTCCCCCAACATAAGCCAGATCCTGTCAGTGTGTGGGAGACATCCAGGAATTTTCTCTCCTACAAAAATATTAGGGACATTATATGTTTTAACTGTAATGGAAAACTAGAGCTCTATTGCTCAGTTCCAAAGAAGAACACTAGCCATTGGAAGTGATGTGGTACAGGGTGTGTGTGTGTGTGTGTAGCTGCTCCTTTTCTCCTCGGGATTCTATAGCTTCCTTCATTCTTCGCTTCTCTCATATTACAGAAAGAAGGTAATTTTTCCTGGCCATTTACTAAAGCTCATTAAAGACTGAAGAGAACAAACAATGCTATTCCTTAGAGACTACCATTCAAAGTCATTCTACAATTCTCTGTTCTAATACTTGAGACAAATTAATTATTCCTTAGTGAAAAGTGTATAATTCCTATTCTTCATTTTTGGGGTGGGGAGTGGGGAATAATAATAGGAAGTTTATATCTGAGTCAAAAGCTGTCTGAGCTGAAGGGAAATGAGAAAAAATGTGTGTTCCAAGAAGAGTAAAAGCAATTATTCTAATAATAATTCTAGGGATATTAATGTCTTTTTAAAGTAGATTGCTTTCAAATAAACACCAAAGTTGAAGGCATAGGAAAGGCTGGTTTATTTATTAATCATTCCAAAAGTGCATTTTTCTAAATGAACAAGTGCATGAGCAACTTCGCTGGCACATATTAAATTTAGTTAAACGGCAACTTGTAAATATCTAAAAACTTCTGTAACCAGAGACTAATTTGTTTAACGTGTTGAAAATGTTCTGTGGATGTGAGGAGCTACATATTAAACTTCAAAGCAAAATGCTCCAGAGATTACACCATCTTAAAGACTGCATATTGGAAAGGCCTTTATACATTAAACATAAAGGACTTTTAATTCTCTTCTATTTTGAATACTTGTCAATCTGTGTGATTCATGCTTAAGATTGTAAAGTGTCATTTTAAGGTGTGATGTCCAAGTTGAGACCTGGACCATGATTTGCAAGGGGCTGGCTTTTCTCTTTCATCTCTATTAATTAATCCTGTTTCAGTTTGCCCAGCGTACACTTCTGTTGACATCACCTTTTCCATATACTTTAAAGAGTCCCCAGAGAGATCTACTGCAGAACAAAAACTGGACAGAGAATACATTTGGAAACCATTTTATTTCTCAATTACCAACCAAAACGTATGGAAAAGATTTACACTCTATCTGATTTACACAATAATTATACTTTGAAAGCCTAGAAATAAATGGCTTGATCCCTGAAATCATTAGTTACTATACCAAATGTAATTGGTGTAAACTAATGAGTTTACTGGATGGCTGACCCTTAATTACTGATTATAGTTAAACTCTAGCCAATCAAAATTTCGTTTACTTATAAAAGTACAGTGTAGTATTAACAAGCATTACATTTCCAAGCAAGCAGCTTTATGATTAGTTGTAGCACACAACTCAAGCCTGTTCAGGGCTATCAAATGCAGCTTTTTAATAACAGTGCACTAAGCAACCATCATTCTCTTACCTCAGCTTCTATCAGACAAACAGAAAGAAACCACATAATTAATCATCTCATGCAATAGAAATAAAGCATCTGGGCCAGATCCAGGTGGGATATACACAGCCGCCTTAGTTCAAAGAGCTGCAAGAGGCTGGGGATCTGCCTTATGATAGGATAACTGACATGGGGAATTCTGCCTCTCTTGGGGGAGCAGTATGGGGTATGGAAATGAAATACTGATTGATTGTGTGCACTCCCATGTGATGTGGAGAAACCTATCAACAAAATAGATTTAAAAATTCCTTGAATTTAGGAGGATTTCTTGGGCAGATTCAGTATGTGGTGATAGGACATTTGATTACTGTACTGGCAATCCCAAAAATTCATGTCATGACTCCTCACTATTTATTAGATCAAATGGAGAATGACTTTTAAAATAAAATATTAAATGGGAATAAATTGTTTTCATTTGTCTCTGGTTGTTCTTTAAGAACTAATGTTTTGCCTACCCAAGAAGACTCAAAATTCCTACCAGAAAAGTTGAAAGATTTGTATTTAGATCATGATTCCAGAGTTGTGATTTTAAACAGGTACACCAAATATTTAAATAAAATCATAAGACTTTACAATGCTTACAGTCACATCCTTAAAGGTACTTAGGTAAATGACTCCAATGATTTAAGGATGTGGAAATTCTTCATCTCCTAGATCATTCCTATGAATTCTAAAATTCAGATAGGAGATTGATACCAGAAGGTACAAGCAGAAGATCAGGTGCTATGGAGATTTAGTTTGAAGAATATGTATTTTCTGGAGCTGTGCACTGTGTGCTCTGCAGATGACTCAACAGACCTCACAGCTGCAAGGGTTAATTCTGTCACAATTGCAGTTCTCTCCTATTTCTGTTTTTCTCTATGAGGTTCTCTCTGAGGCTCACCCTTCATAAGGGGCTAGGCTCAGCAGAGGAACAACCTTACCTGATGGCCCTTTGAAACAAGCACTGTAACACTTGCCCACTTGTTTGTATAAACATTTTCTAAAATAATCAATTAATAATTAATTGAAGAATTAATTAGTTCTCAGAATATCTGCACATGGGTTTAAGTGAAATTTTTGTATTTACTGAACTCCTGTTTGTGAGATGTGTCTGCGGTCAAGAAAAGGTTAAAGTTGTTTACTGCCTTCAAGCTCTGGTCTTAGAAGTTAATTCAGAACTGTGCTTTGAGCAGCTGCAGAGAGTAAGTCCTTGCAGCAGTGAATTGCTGGTTTGATGTCAAGGTCCATGGGCCTTAATCAGAAAATTAGTTTGTCTCTTAAGGAAACCCTAGCAGGGACTTTATGGTTATATAAAGTCATTATACTGTTTTACAACACAACTTTAAAGATGCTTCAGAATGATCAGCGTTTGTAGGAAGAGATCATGTTTTTTATTATTTGTGGAATATCCTCAAGCTGTCATAGCTACAGCACTGCCACTTGGAATAGCTGCTCCACAGTTCAAAAGAAAAGACAAAGGATTTGTTGAAGCCTAAGTCAGGCAATTAGGGCATATCTGTCCAGAGAAAGCTCATTGAATTGAATGGATCCCATGTACTTCCTGACAACTGACTCCAGTTTTGTAGGAGCTGTATATTTGGGGCAATCAAGGTGTTTTATTATAATTCCACAAGAGCAGATGGAGGGCCTATGAAGCTCTACAAACTCTGCTTTTCACAGTTTTCTGTTGGAGAATTCGAGGGTGAGCAATTCTGAAAGCCATGGAAAAGGAAGAAGGCATATTTTCCAGAACTTCAAGATCCTGTGAATGCAAAGACAAAGGAAACACTAGACTACACAAAAACTTTCCTGTCCACCCTCTGCACAGCAGTGCTGGCTGGTAAGAACAGTGCTGCCATTTCTGTTTTGCTAACACTGAGACAACACCCTCCAATGCAGAAGGGAGACAGGGAACCATTGATTTAGGAGGAGGGGAACACACTGTAGACAGGTTCACCGTCCCCAGCCTGCCATCCCTGCAGCATGGAGGAAAGGGGGGGCTTTTGGAATGACTGGTGGAACAAGCACCGAAGGGCCTCACTTTCCTCCTTTCCTGTGAACCCTATATAACTGTTTCTGTGAAAGAAAGCATCAAGCCCCATCTTGTTCACGGAAACACAACATATTTTAAAGCTGTAGTTAATGGATAAACTGTTTTCTGATTGGATGAGCCACACAATAAATCTCTTCCCAAGCCAAGTGCAATGCAGCTTATTCAGTTACAGTGAAATGAGCCACTGTCACTTTGCTGCACTTGCATACATCAGGCAAAATGCTTCCATCTTCATCAGTCTCTTAGTGAAATAGAAATAAAACAATTTTAACAGAATGGTGTCACTGGATCTGTGGCACCTGCTTTAAAAATAAATCTCTTAGCTTTGTCTTCACTATTACTTTCAATAAATGTCCTAGCATTGCCACAGCATTTATCTAGCAGCAGGAAACCATTATCCTATGACAACAATCTATTCCATTAACATTAGCTCTTAATTGTAAGACTGTTTATAAGACAGCAAAAGCTACTGAATCATAGTAGAATGATAAAAAGAGTTATGGTCATGGAGTATTGTAGTCCCTGCAGTTATGAAAAACAACCTAAGAGTAGAAAGCTATATTTTTATATGAAAAATAATGCAATATTCTTAAGCAATACAATGTTTTAAAATAGTGGATTACATCAGGAAGGTAACTATTAAAGAGTTAATGTTAAAAACTGTTACTAAGAAACTCTTTCTTTGATAAATGGCATGACTGAAAAACTAAATAGAAGGCTTAGAAACTCTCCCTCTTGCTTTTAGCAATGCTGCACCGAGCCAAACAGAGAAATCATAATAACAGAAACACATTTGTCTGGAGGAGTGAACAGAAGAAATGTTGCAGAATTGAGATACGAAGAACCTCGCTGCAGAGTAGGAGAACTGTCATTCTGATTGTTTGCCATTATTGTTTCATGTCCAGTTAAGTGAACTTAAAATGACAGTTGTGTCATAACTCCTGGCATCTATGTAAATTTCAAATCAAATATGATAGAGGCATTTCTGCCAGACACAAGTCACCAGGCTGTTCTTCCTCTTCATTTTTGTAACCTTCCATTTTCTCATGCCATTGCTGGTAGCCCTTAAATTAAAAAGACAACTTCAACAGGGGATCTCTGTGATGTGTGTGTTTCAGTGCTCAACCTATACCTTGCTTTCTCTCAGCTTTTTGAAACAATTCCCAGTGTCAAATTTCCACCAGAAACAGTCACCACAAACATCTAGATGGATTAGCTAAAACTGTGCCTTCCCATGAGTGATGTATCATACAACAACACCCTAAGAAGTTCTAGGTTGAGAACGTCCCCTGGAGACCTACAGAGAAAACAGCGTGAGCAAATGTTCCTTCATTGGTTCACTACAGCCCAAGCCAGGTACCACAGAGGACTTCTCTGTGGATAGGTGCAAAATAGGTGGAAAATATTGGTCATGGACCTTTCTGTACATTACAGCATTGTTCAGAGATCATGGGAACTTCATAAAGTTATCAGACATACTCCTCCACTGCAATGAGCTATATGTAAATAATTCATACCCTGGATACACTCAGACAGATATTCTAATTACACAGGATTTGCTACTGGACACACATCTTTGAAAATAATTTCAATGCAATTATAAAGGTATTTTGTGTGGACAACACCATGAAAAAATATTAAATGTGCTATTTACTCATTCAGGGATAATATACTAATTTTTTCTGCATATTTGAAGTTACTTGGCTAATTAATGAGATAATACAGGCTAGAGTTAAGTTTCATTTTTCATTGCAACACATTGAATAATTGATAGTATTATAAACATGTACCTCTGCATTAGGTAAGTGCATTTTGATCAGCTGATTGAGTCAGATTTTTATTTTTGTAATTCCTTTCCCGTTGATCTTTTTTGTATTGTAAATTTAAAGTAGCTCGGTGGCTACTTTTATCTCTAATTTGGGCCTTCCAAACAGCACCAAATTGTGCTGTCCCACCCTCCTGTTTATTAACAGGAGTGAATAGAGGCAACATATTAATGCCAGTTCTATACAAGTATCCGTGAAGAAAACATTTTTTTGAGTTTATATAAGGTATTTTTCAAAGGATTTTTTCCCTGTTAAAGATGGAGACATACAAATCATTAAAATATTCATATTTGAGACAAAATATCATTACAGATATGTCATCACAAAAATCAATTGTCAGTATATGTTTAAGAGTAGCAAATTAATGTTAACTGATTTGCCTAAAAAATGCCTATAGACTGTGGAATGTAAAGTCCTCTTTCAAAATTCACATAGCATTTCCAATTTTTTTTTAATGTAATGAACTTGTTATTATATACACATATTCTAGGGGCCTTTCAAGAGTTTATTTTTAAACAAAAATTACATATAATTTCATAGTCTGATATCTTTGCCTATAGTCACAGAACCCACTTGCAGGACTTGCTGCTACTGATGGCTTGTGGTAATGTATCAATTTCTCCTGACAGAAATGTACACAGGACATATCAGTGAACGTAATTTCAGACATATGACATCATTACAAATACAGCCTTAGCTCTTCCAAAAGTGGACTTTATTGTTAATATAAATATATATCTGTAACTACTGACATTTATATTATTTGGCTCCTGTCCTAAGTTATGGATACAGTGATGATAAAAGGGTCTTGCAAGCCCTTACCTAAGCAAACTATGCTTACTAATTACCTCCCATGGTTCTGGGTTCCTGTAAATAAAGTTACTCATATATTTATAAGCAAGTCAAAATCTATACACATATTTCTAAATGTAACTTATCTTACTCTTTTGGGCTAACAGTACTGTCTACTGCTTAGAAAAGAATGCTAAGAGTGAAGCCATCCAGGATTCTTCCAAGCTTCTGCCAGGATGTGACTCCGCCATATCACTGGATATCCGACTTAAATACTTAATCCAGTCACATTTTTAAATTGATTGAGGCCTGAACCAGAAGATCCTATGTGAGTAAAAGGATGCATTACTTTAAAGTAAGGAATGGCTGTTGATTTTTCATCACTGTTTCTGGAGAGGCTGGGGTCAGAGGGTTTGTTTTAGAAGTTTGTTTGTTCAAAAGGTGTAGCTTGCAAGACACATGGATTAGCAAAGTGCCCCATGGAAGATCTCAAAGCAGCAGCCTCAACATTTCTCTCTAATGAGAAAAAGAAAAGAAAGTCCCCTAGGTATGTACTGTTCAGGAAGAGAACCCAGAGGTCCCATAGGAATGCAGTATTTAGGGAGAGAACCTAGACTCCTTTCCTGAACAGAGAGATAACCTAGATGAATTCTGGACTACCTGATATCTTAGGGGCACATCTAAGTTTAAGAATGATTTGTATCTCAGGCTGTAACATTTTCCAGACATTCAGATTGCAACTACTAAGCCAGCAATTTTATGCTTTCCCTTCCCTGACTCCAACAGTACCGCAATATAAGCAGCCAGATTTTCTTCTGCATTGTGTTTTTTATCCATTCAGCCAAAATTAACAGTCTTCTAGGATAACGTATGCCAAGTGAATTTAAATCTTGTGGACTCAAATCGACCTAAAGTTGATGGATACATTCATGCCTACTGCTGAAATCTACCAATTACACAGAACTATGTTAACTTACCATAGAAACATCTCATCTAATAGCACAGATGATGTTGAACTAACTAATTACATTATGGCACATAGACAATGAAAAACATAACGAAGATGACAGCACAGCAACAGCAGATGCTGCACAAAAGAAAAATTAGAAAAATATTGCTCTGCAAAATGCTCTCAGTTAAGGTTTCCCCTGTTAAAATTAATCACAAAAATTAGTGATGATCAGATTTCAGAAAAATATATGAACATTGTAATGCTATTTGGAAGACATCATTAAGCTATTTAAAACTCTGCTCCTTGAGAAGGTAATTCCTGTTTTTTTGTATCACTCTCACTTTTAAGACTAGTAAACATTTCAGTGCCTATGGCAGAGTTTCTTGGTAGAATATCTTTTCCAATAAGGAGAGGTCCTAATGGCTCTCCCAGAGTCTGAATTTGGTAGCTTCCAGCCATTACAGGCTTAGATAATTAGACAATGTAGATTTTATTTTAGCTTGGCATTTGCTCTGTTCTCGTGCTCCGAACTGTCAGAGAGCTAAAATATCAGTGATTGTTGATTATTTGTAGCATGCCTTGTTGCTTTATATATTTTAAATTGAACCAGATCCTACATAACAAATCTAAAACTGCTGAGTATGTTTAAATATAATATGTACATGGAGATTACATCCAGATGATATATTTCATAGACCTATGCTAAAAAAAAATTAACCATAACACTGGTCCTCTCCCCTTTCCCTGTGGAAGCTTTCCATGAGCTCCCAAGACCGCTTTAAGCAGACTCTGAACATATCCCGGTCTGTGGAGAAACACAGAAATAGAATTTTCTCCCATGTTTAAATCATACCTGTGGTGCCATTCAAATGTCGATATTTTATTTCCTATAAATTTAGAAGCAAAATGTATCTTCTCTATCCCAAGTTTTCCCGCGTACATTTCTGTCAAGTATTTTCCTTCCAGTTCCAAATGGTTGCTGGGCACACACGGCTCCGTGCCCAGCCCAGGCCGGGCTGCAGGGCTGCAGGAGACCCACAGGTGGCGATGTGGTTAAAGCACACCTGGGCTGCGCCTGCCGGGCCGGGCTCAGCGCCAGGCTGTCCGCGGGCAGGCGGCCGGGCAGCATTCCTGCGCCAGGGCGCTCGCTCGTTCGGAAGTGCTCCCGGGAAGAGCTCCGTGTACCTGTGGGGGCAGCGCGCCCGCCCTGCCCTGCCCGCGCCGCACGGCCCGAGCGCTGCTGCCGTCCGGCCAGCGCTGCATTGGCTGCTGCTTACGTCAGCGGTCTGGAATCGAGAAACTCCTGTTAGGAAGTTTTTCTGTCCTTTAACAGATCCCGGGAATGAGGGGGCTCCGCCGCTGCGAGCGGAGCGCGGGGTGACAGAGGCGCGTGTGTCCCCTGTGCCGGGCACCAGCGCCCGCGTTCAGGAGCACTTTGTTATTCCGGGGGTGTGTTCCAGCGATTCGCGGCTGTGCTTATCCTGTGTGCTGCACTTAGGCCTCACACGCATGCAGTTAATACGCAGTGGGTTTTCCACAGTTTTAAGCGTCCCCACTAAACATTACTTCTTCCGATTTGCTGTCATCCCCGGGTTTCTCCCTCAGAAATGCAGCTGCCTGCCCTGCTACTTAACAGTGCCGCCAACTGCGGCTGCTTAACCCACCGAAACCTCCACTGGGGCGGCCCCCGCGGGCCGTGCCCGCCTGAGTCCCGCACGCACTCCCGCGGGGAACGTGTGACAGTCGGGGGCTCGACACGGCCCCTGGGCCCGCAGGGCGAGCCGGGCACGGCCCGCACCGCATCCGCCCGCCCCGGCGCGGGACCCCAGGACGGGGTGCGGGCACCGGGGCCGGACGCGGCC